>PVJX010014796.1:0-44032 GCA_004027295.1 Dolichotis patagonum | reverse complement strand
ATGGTCTGTATCGAGAAGTCTGCTGTGATTTTGATGGGTTTTCCTTTATAGGTGATCTGTTTCTTTTCTCTGATGGCTTTTAATATTCTGTTCTTATATTGAATTTCTGGGATCTTGATTATTATGTGTCTGGGTGTAGCTCTGTTTGGGTTGTAGGTGGCTGGAGTTCTGTATGCTTCATACCTCTGCATATCATTTCCTTTTTCTATACTTGGGAAATTTTCTTTAATAATTGCTGTGAATAGCCTTTGTAATTCCTGTTTTGACTCTGCTTCTTCATTCACATGCTTTATTCTTAAGTTATAGATCTTGTTATCTTCCAGTCTTTGTCTCTTTACTGCCTGCTCCCTTGTTATTTTTAAGAGATCGTCCCTTTCATGACCCCACATTGCAAGCCTGTGTTCAATTTTTGATAGTCTATCTTTGGTTTCTTTCAAGCAGTTTTGCCAGCTTTCTATGGAGTCTTTAGTTTCCTGATAATCCCTTTGAATCTGCTTCATAAATTCTAGGTTTTCTCTGAATTCTTCATTAAATTTTTCTCTCCATTTGTGTTCCTCCATTCTTTTGTCTGTGTCTTCTTGAGAGGTGCCCAGCCCTTCTTTTATTAATCTACTTATCTCTTGTTTAATTTCAATTAATATTTCAGTTTTGGTCCCGCTTACGAGGTCTTGAAGATATCTCTTTATGTCCGCTAACGCTGTGTTTGATGTTGCATTTTTGCTGACCTCAGTCTGTTTTGTATTTACTTCTCCCAGATCAATGTTCTCAGGGTTGGGGGCTGGGAGTTGTTTCTTATTTCTCCCTTTCATCATGTTTTTGGTTCCTTCCATACAAGTGTACAGTGTAATGTCCAGACCCTTTTCTTGTTGTTTAAGGCTCCTCTAGAGGGCGCAGGCTAGGAGCTTTAGCCCTCTTCAATAGGTTATCAGAGATTAGAGTTCACCCACAGATTAGTGTGTGATAGCTCCTCCCTTCTGGGCCAGTCAACCTTTGCAGGCCTTCACTGCATCAGTGTACACTGATCTCAGGGAAGTAACTGGGTCCCCACCAGGGGCATGTCCTAGTCCAAGCAGATTCCACCAATCTGCTCAGTGAGGGGAGTAACCAGCTGAAGCCACTTCCTTATGGAGTTAGGGCTGTCCTGCCCAAATCCAACATGTTGTCCAGTCGGTTTCCCCTTTCCCGTGGGAGGGTCTTATTCCCATCACTCACCATGTCCCCTCGAACTGCTGGACTCCCCAACCTCTGACTTCAGCGCGGCTGCGGTGGGAATTCACAATGCCTCTGGGTGGGTCGTGTGCAGAGCCGGTCCCAGCGAGCTGCATGCAGGGCTGTTCAGCTCCATGCTCCGGCAGCTGAAGCCAGTCCTTTTGGCATGAATCGCTTGTTCAGGTCGGGCAGAATTCAGGCGTCTCGAGGAGGATGCCGTGCTCGCTGATCTTATCTTCACTAATAGTAGCCCTAGGACCTCATATCTGAGCGGGTTTTTGCACTTTAGTTTCTTTCTGGGTTGTGAAAGTCTATCTCTCTCTGTTTGGGTCTCTCCAGGGTGTTTTATTCTGGCATTTGAGCTATCTCTCTCAGAGAAGGTCTCTCTCCTGCTACCTACCAGTCCGCCATCTTGTCTCTGTCTGTCTGGAGTGTAACTTTTAAAGTCCTCTATCTCAATGTCTCCTGTACTTGCTCCTGATGGACTAGATGTTTGAGATTTTATTTTGCTTTTTCGTTTTGCCATTTTCCCCTTTTGGGTTAATATTCATGGTTTCAGTCCCACCAGTGTCAACTGTTGGTAGTGTGTATCTTAGAGTCCTACTGTAAGGTTGATGTTTATCCAATTGCTGGGTCCCAAAATGAAGAAGTGGACCAGTCACCTGACATCCCCCTGCAGGGCCTATTGGGTGAGTCCTATATTCTTCTGAGGCTGACTAGCCTAGGGGTATTCATGTAAGTCAACTCTTAGTTCTCAGTGTTTTTATGTCTTCATGTTGTTTCAGGCCACCAGATCTCACTGTCTATATTTGTCTTGGCTGGAACCCTACTGTGTCACTGGCTGTCTCATAATCCCTTTTAATTTTCTCCAGGTTGGGGGAGGCCTTCTTGGCACACATCCCAACCTACCTGATGTTCTCTGTGTGGAGGAAAGACTCACCCACACTCTTGCCAAACTCACCAAGGTTCTACTTCTGGAGGGGGCTTGGCTATTGCTCCTGTTTACCCACTGAAGGTGGCAAACTGTTATCCTATTTTAGGGATAAACTCACCACACTGTTGGAAGCCTACTGAGCTCTTCTGTTTGGATGAGGGGTTACACAGTCTCCCATCATCCCAGTAAGGTTAATCCACTGCAGTCCGAGGTTCTGGGAGGAGGAGGGGCAACCAAAGATCAATAGAAATACTTGGTCCAACAAGTGGAGGGGGGCTCCCAGAGGGTGGGAAGGCAGATGCGGAAGCAGCCTACCCTCTAAAGTGGAGGACTGGGGCCTGAAGGCTGGGAGGGTCAAATTTAAGTTATAAACTATTTGATGCCCTAATCTTTCACTCAGAATAAATATCACATGAGAAGAATATCCACAGGTTCATTTTATCTTTCTTTAGTTCATGATTGCCGTACTCAATCCCCAGATTTCTACCACGAATACTGGGACCTTTTCAAAGACTGCTGACTCTTCAGTTGGCTGGTGAGAGGCTAAGAAGAGTTGGTGGAGTGGGCAAGCATCCAGCCCTGGCCACCTGCACTCTCTGGAGTGTATAGAGCCTCAGCTGCTGCCGCTGCACCTGAGGGCTGAGTAAAGCAGCTCAGGTGCACCAAGGGCTCCAGGTCATGCCAGACACTTGACCCAGAGAAGTTGGGCAGCCGAGGCCATGACCTCAGCAAGTAGGGAGAGCAACACATTTAGTTTGAATTTTCCAGCTCCAGTCCCAGCAAATACACACACACACACATATGCACAAGGAGAGCCTCTCTCCCTAAATTCACTTTATAGTATTTATTTTTAGTGTAATCAAGAGAAAAATTTCAACTATATATGTGACTGTTGTATTTTTATTTGACAGAACAATTATAGGAAATTACATGGAGCCATTTATACATTGATTTGAATATTCATTATAGCCAAACAAGTTTTTAAACATTGAGTATGCACATACTGTAATTTTTGTCTAAATTCAGTGATTTACTCTAGGTAAAGTGATAGAGGGTATTATACAATAAGGGTGAGGATGCACATTATCATTAGTCACACACCCATAGTTTGCACAGCATTGTGAATGTATGCTAGCATCCTTTTGGGAGATAAAGCTATCTGAGAAAAGGGTCTGGCTTACATAAACCATTGAACTTACTTTCTTAAGGAAACTTATGGATCAGTTATGGAAATCTTACTTTTCATCTGAAGACTAAAACCTTTCATTGTTTCTCTGACACCAAGTCAAGCTGCTTGTTCTCTTCAAGCTATTGTCCTGTTTCCTCTGCCACATCATCTGTCCTCATCCTTTCCTTCCTTTGCAGTGGGGACAGCTGTTTTCAACAGGTCTCACTTTTACGTGGAGGTGCTAGGACTGAAGGAAGGTATAAGCTCTCCAAAAAGGTGACAAAATGGGAAACTGCTACTTTATTCTCCTTTTATTCTCTGAAAACTTCCATTAATATTTTTATGAAGGAGTGTATGAGACTATAGTTATACAAGTACCCTTAGGATAACATTAAACGAAACTTTAAGAATACTAATGCAAAGAAATTGTCTGATGTATAAAATTCATAATTTTCTTGAAAGTAAGCAACTTCAAAGGAAGAAAATGTTGGCAAAAAATGAAAAAATATGTAATGGAAAATTTCCATAAAGTTATAAAACAGCCTTTCAATTCTGAAACTAAAGAAAAAGCTGTCACTTTGAGATAAAAGAATTATAAGTAACCTCTCTTCTTAACTTCGTAAATCTATCACAAGGAGCTTATAATTAGCCATTGGATGACAAAAATTGCCCTGCAAGAACTTTTTATTCATAAATATTATAAGTTAGATAACAAACAACAGTAATCTGGACCCAAAAAATGAATATTAAGAAAATGATAGAATGTCTTGCTTTGATATGCAGTAGGTTGACATTTGCAGGGATCATCTTTGTGACACTGAAGAGAACATCTCAGTTTTGCTGCAAAGAGTTAAGAGTTTATCTTTGCTGTGTGAGTTATCAAACTCATGTAGTTCATCATGACAGAGAAAATCAAATGTCTCTTAAGATAATTTCCATGTCTGTTCTATTTATTATGTACTTTAAAGACTTAGAAATATTTCTCTGTCTTAGCATTACACTTTGTAATTTTGAAAGAAGGAAAAATAATTGAAAAGTATGCTACTAGTTTTTTTATTATCATAGTCGCATAAATCATAGAAAGCTTTCTTTCTCCCCTCTCCTTTGGAAAGTTGTTCAGTTTTTTTGCTCTTAGGCTGGTCTTTTTATTCTATGAGCTTGTCTTGCAAAAGCTAAAAACAAATAGTCCATTCCCTGCATACATTTTATTAAGGCCATGCTTAAAATGAATAGTCTATCTGTGCCTCAGCAACACTATTAAAAATCTTCTAAGTGTTTTATTGAATCACTAGAGCTACTGCTGTGTGGCATAGGGAGATCTGAACTGAACAAAGTTCTGATAAATAGTTAACTAGATGTAAATTGGAGCTGGGAAACTGAAAAACTAGATCAGATAGAAAACTGCAAAATGCCAGTGGTGGTCTAAGTTTCCTGACCCTATTGTCTCAAAATTTCCTAAGAAGGGGACATTGACCCTTTTTCTTGTTCCCAATGTGAGATAGTCTTATATCATTGAAGCCCAAGCATTCACACAGAGGCCCCATATTGACTCATGGTGACCCTGCCTAACCCAAGTAGGCCTTGGTTGAATTGTGGTTTTGATGCTCCAGTGAGCTTTGGAAGCCAAGTTTGTTTCAGCTAAGAGCAAATTCAAAAAGTCCCTCTCCTCATATGAGGGTGGAAACTCACAGTTAATTGGAAAGAAACCCCGCTAAGTTACACTGCAGATGTCTGCCAAAATTCTAGTGAAGCAAAAGAAAATCAATCCTAGACTTTGCTAAAGTTGCCATCTCCAGGTTTGGCCTGTTTGGGTCTCTCTATCCAATTGTATTATCCTTTCTAATAAAAGATAGCCTCACTTATAATGTACTAGGTTCATCCCTCAATAAACACGCTAAAAATTACCATTTCATGACTATGAGTCTCATTCTGTGAGCTTCCTCACAGATCTGCAGCAGGGTCCAAGAGCAGAGAGACCATCACAGTGCAGACCATCACCCATCCCAGGCTGATCTAAAAATGTAGGTAACAGTTCACTGAGTGACAAAAGATGAAGGCACAAAGCTAACCAAGTCTCCAATATCTAGCCACGTGTGGAAACTAGCAGTAGATGCCCAACTCTCATTGCCCAACTAGCTCTGCAAATTCCACAAAGGTCTTACTCTTGTGAAGAAATAATGCTGACAAAATCATAAAGACATCCTTTAAATTGATAAAATTTATAAAAATGGTTTTTGCTAGGAATTAATGTGATTCTCTTTTTCAAAGCAAAAGGAAACTCTCCTCTGTTCTCCTCATTCATAGAAATTAAATCATATCAAATTCTTGGCTAGAAGAGAGACAGGGGCACCATTAGTTTATTATTTCCTCTATAAAATGATTGATTTCCCCAGAAAACAATGGGTTTCCCAGTGAACCCTTCTTCTGAGAAACAAACTGTAGCTTACTGAGGTTTTCGCTTTTGTCTGGAATGTGGCATTTCTCTATAGGTATTAACCTAGTGGGGGATAGTATGAGGGACGAAGTTTACTGAGCAGCTCATTTAGGTCAAATCCTGTGCCAAATGCTGGCATATGAGTATTGAAAATGATGTTTGATTACTATCATCATTCCAATCAATACAATATTTCAGCCACATACATGACTTTGATGTTTTTATCCTTCTAGGGACTTTGTATTTAAATATTTATCAAAAATAAATTTTTTGGAAATCTTACTTATTATTAAGTTGTAATCTCATCATAAAGATACACAGTGCCTTTATGTATATTTGAGGTGTGAACTCTTGTGAAATGACTTAAACTCTCAGCATCATCACTCTAAAGTTTGTAACTGTGAAAAGCTTAAACAATCCTTAAATAGTTTTTAATTAGAAAAATTGTTCATAAGAACAATATAAAATCCAATGAAACCATGAGGAATAATTTATATGTGATATTAATTGTGGAAGTTTCTCTGTAAAGAGTAATTTTCAATAAATAGAAAAACAGTATGTTTTATTGTTTATATTGTTACTTATATTGACTAGAACAGTATTTGCACATGAGCTGTGCTCAGTGAACAATTGTTAACTTAATTACACTTTAATCCTGTGTCCATAGAGGCAATCACACTGGTAAATCATTATTCTGATGTTTGAGAATCTATGTTTGAGACAATAGATAATATGTTCCTTTTCATAGAAACGAAAATATCTTCAGTTAATTCCCTGGGAACAACAGAAAGCTTACTAGTGATGGGTTTAGTGTAGCCATGCTATCAATGTGAGATTGTAAATTGAAGCATTTAATTTCAGATTTGTTATTGAAAGAGGTGTGATGTAAATAATATGTGGTTAAATCCTATAACAATGCTTCCCTGATAAAAGACAGCCAAAAATCAGATGCTTATTGCTTGCCAGATTTTCAAAATACTTCATGTGAAAAGAAGACAAAAAGTAAAATGCTGCAGGATGGAAGATACTCTTGTTTCAGATACATGTTGGTCATATTATGTCTATCTAGGTTGACGCTGCCACTGTGAAACAACTTTATAATCTAGAGTGGGAATGCAGGGTATTTTTAAAGGCCAATTACCTGTCATAATTCAAAAGAGTAGTAAGCCTGCTCATGGAAACTATAAACAATTTTTCTCTGCTGAGCTCTCCCACACATTATTTTATAAAGCATCTAATGTGAAAACAAAGTAAGAATTCTTTTAACAATGCTTTAAATAAAAACATTTGAAAGAAAAACACCAAAACAGTTGTTAGAGTAATGTATTTTTCCTTCTATTCTTGACCATATTTTTCTCTTGCCATCTTAGACACCAACAAGCATAACTCTCCAAGAGTATGTGAGTATTGTCTTTCTCTCTTTGTAGCTGAAATGTAAAGTGTTTTACTGGAATGACCCTATGAATAAATTATAACTTAAGATAATCAATTTGCATGTGTTACTCTCCAAACAGGTATTTATCAATGTATATGGCCCAACATTGCCCATTCTTGTAGAGATATAATAAAGAAATGCTTCTTGTAGAGACATAATAAAGTCTTGGAGGTATATCATCATGATAAGGAATGATTTTATAGTTCACTTTAATTTTTAACCTACAGAAATATCAGTTTCTGCTCCTTTTTGAGAAGAAAAAGTGGTAAGAAAAAGTGTTATATTTTAGAGTGCATTCCTATAAATATTGATGATATGTTATAAATATGACCTCATTTTGCCTCACAGAGTCATTGAGATTTATGTACCAAATACTTTACTTCTGTATTACAGGTGACTACAAACATAAAGTTAACCAAGTTTCCTAAAAAGATGCAGTCCTTCGATGGAGAAACTTAGAATCGAACTCACATAAGACTAGATATTATGGTTTATCATCTATGTGTCATTAAATATGTAATGTATATTTCAGAATTCAGCTTCAAATACATGACATTATTGATCTTCCTGGCTTATTTTATAAATTGAAAGAAAAATAAAAGAAGAAGACTTTAAGTATAATAATATTCTTCAGTGTTTCTGTTAGATTTTTCCATTCCAGAATTACCTGAATTACCCTTGCTACAAACCCTTCTCATTCCATAGGACTTTTTAGGTATTATGTGTAGAGTAGAGGAGAAATATTTTTAATTGGTGACAACTATTAAAATTTGGTTTGATTTGGTGCTGTATCAGTAACTCATAATGATTGTAACATAATTTTTGTATTTATGAAAATTTTCCATCTAAGTGAATTTCCATCAGATGTGTTTGTTAATGTGTGGTAACAAACAATCACATTTATGGGGATAAACATAAAGTAACAGATTTTCTGCTGGGTTTAAGACTTAATATATCATTTTATTATCTGATTTTTTTGAATTCATACTGTTTTGTGTAAGTTTTGTTTGCATAAATTTGGCCAATTGTACTTACACAAATATTTCTGACATCTAATTCTGGAAAGAGGATAAAGGTAATAAATGTAGTACAAAGCTTAATAACTTAGAGTAGGATTTGAAATTACTGCCCAGGGAAAGACTGTGTTTGGTTTCTCTGGCCCAAGCAATAATAGATTTTATAGCCTCCAAAACATTTTGAGAGAACAGAGTTCTGGATAAACTCAAGATTAAGAATGGCTAATAAATTTCAATTAGTTTGACTATTTTAAAAACATTATTTGTAGAAAATGTAAAAATAAGTCCTCATTATATTTGATACATTAAGGTCTTAGTAAGTTTTAGTATCTATATTTTCAAATATTATTCACAGTGCAAACCTAAAGTTTCTGGAGAAAAAAAAAGTGTTATTTACTTACAAAAAAATATTCCAGTTTCCCCGGCATCAATTTGCTCTTCTAGAAGAGCATAATCAGAACCTGAGGAGATGTTATCCTACATCTGTGGGAGTTCATACTGTTGGAGAAGAATATCAAAAGTATAAATTTAGCTGGTTATTCCAAAAAAAAGTATGAGGAGCATCTGCTATCTCTCCCATTCTACATTCACTATTTGAATTTCAATAACAGATTAAATACCATTATTAAGTGATTATTTCTTTGCTTAATTCTAGATATAATAAAGCATTGTAGATACTTTGTTGCTTCTTTGCTTCCATTTTTCCTTCATTACTTTTTTTCTGTGTTTCTTTACCTTTTAATTTTTGAAGGTATTTAGAGTAAAATACTTAAATTCTATTAAATATTTATTTACAGAAGTGAATATGTTTTCTGCTCTTGATACATAAGAATATACAAAATGAACATGTAGCTAAAGATGTAGATATGAATTCTTATACATGAAGATCATAAGTCTCAACACAACTTAAGGTTCTGTAAAGCATTCTCAAAAATAGTTTAGCAAAACCGCAGATGATATGTATGATATCATTCTTCTCCACTATCACTATAAAATATGGAATCCTAACCTAAATATCAGGCTTATGCATGAATATTGATATCCTGGGAAACTTGAATCTCCTTTTGGGTTTTGATTTATACTAGAGATTTCCTTTTTAAACATAAGTTCCCCTCAATATCTTCTTTCATTTTCTGGGAAGGCCCTACTGATTCTCCTGTAGGAATAATTTTCTAAACAAACTCAATTCTTAGACTCTTAACATAGAAAACAATTTATTTTGGATACAGAGAAACAGAGAAATTTGGTCATTTCCTCACCAGCTGTTTCAATCAGAATATTTTAAACCAACTAAACTCAACTAAACTGTATCAGATTATGAGGTCTCTGAAGCAGAAAACAGCAGATGCAAAGACATATGCTCATTTCCAGATATATACTAGATTTCTGGATTTACCAAGTCAGCAACCACTATCTTAGTAAATGAACAAAAAGCCTGATACTACAACTCTCCCATCGTGGATCAGTGTCAACCACAACAGCTCAGTTAGCTGACATGGCACATTAAATCATATTTCAAAGTACTAGAAATTGAGAAACTTCTATGATCAGCTAACTCCCAGAATGATATGAATACATGTAGTAGATTAGTAGTGTCTATTGGAAGTTCTTTGCTTATATGCCATTAGAAATTGTTTTGCACAGGCTGTTTCAGATAAAGTTCTATCAAAAAAGCATGTATACTATAAATGATACAAAATAAAGGCATGATTATAGGGATCAGACCTTACACAGATCATAGGGAGGATTTCCCTCTATGTGTGATGATGAGCTAGATAGCAGTTAGAAAAATGCAGGTGTTGTTATGGTTTGTGTACAGCTGTCCCCCTCCAGCCTCATGCACTCAGACATTGGACTTTTTATAGGTGGCAGAATATAGGTATATGAATATGGGTTAAAGATGTGTGCTAATTAAATTAGTCTACTGATTGGTTCAGTACAGTTCTGAGAGTGGATGATGGGAAGGCCCACTCTGGGTACAGGTGGCATCAATCAATGGGTTTGTAACCTGGATGAGATAAAATGGAAACAGAGGTTTGCTGTTGCTGTCTCCTGCCTGCCATGCTGTGGACTATTTCTCTTCTCATATTCACCTCTGCCATGCTGCTCTGCCTTGGAAACAACTGACCATGAACTGAAACCTCTACCAACTGTGAGTTAAAATAAATCTTTCTTCCTTTAATTTGTGGGTATTGGGTATTTTGTCCCTGCAGCAAGAAAAGTAACTAATAGAGACGTGAAGCAATAGAAAGCAGTAAAAATGGATATTTCCATTAAAGTACTAATGAGCTCAAGTCCAGCCTGAGCAACATAGAGAGACCCTGTCTCAAACAACCAAGAAAAAAAGTAGTATTATCAAAGAGGAAATTGAAACAACCTCCAATCGTGGTGACCAAGTTAACCTTCAGAAAAACTAGAGCCTCACCATCAAGATGCATAAGTGTAGGATCCAAGTTAAGAGAAACAGAAGGAGATGATCTGGTGAAACGGGATGTTTCAGGCTTGACTGCTGTCCCTCTGCAAAAAAGAGAATCCAAAGCTCAGAAATAATTTTCACAAACTGCATGGGCATCTAACATGCTATAATAACCATTAGCATATAATTACTGATACCTCACTTTTATCTTTCAGACTCATGCAGATATTTCTTTTAACTTACACTATCCTGATGCCAAAGAAAGAGGGAGGATTCTGGAAAACAAGTATTAGCTTGGCCAGGCTAACACAGTTTACCCTTCTCTTTGTACACTTTGTAGGACTTCTTTTTGTCAAAATGACATCCATGCAAAATGTTTTTATCTATATTTAACTTCCAAATAAAGAAATTAATAAAGTCATGTGTCTGCCTAATTTGCTGCAACCATTTATCATACAACAAAAATATGACTCTCCCAAATGAATTAGATCTCCCATCTTACTTTAATAAAATTTGTTTGTTTTCCTTTCAACCTGTGTGACATTTATTCCTTTTGAAACCCTGTAACAGAAATACTGAGACAAAATTAACCATTATTAATATATAGGATGTTAGATGGTAAAGGAATAGCATAGAAATAAATACGAGTTGTCTGGCATACACATGGATAATTTATTTTAAAGTAAGGAGGCAGCAATAACAAGTCTTTATATCTGCTAGTAGTTATGGCTGGCATTTATAATTTTCCTGCTCCACATCCCCTATTATATTTGTTTTCAGCAAGTATCTGGGCTGGATGTGATTTCTTACCACATTGGCAGATTTGACTTTTGTTATAGAAGGGTCCAGGCCAATAATAGTCCTGCTTGTACTAAATTGTTAAAGATTTCCATTAACATTTATCACAAGACATAGAAGTAATAAAAGACACCCTAGAGGATCTCACACATATACCAAATATACTTCTATGTTCTTTCATTTTTAGGAGCAGCTCAATTTCCCCTTGGCAGTGTGGATTAATCACCATTCCGAGATAATAACCCTTCTGTTTGCCTCTTGTTTGTTGACCTGAGGAGAACAGAATGACCCCTCAAGGAAACATCAGAGGTGATGACTGAGGGGAAAGGAAGCAAAATTTTCATTAATGGATCACAAGGGGAAATGGTGAGAAGAAACATTCCTGTATGCTTCCTAGATATGAAGAAACAGCATCACCATTATCATCAAGTGAAAGCACATACCACATCCTAGGAACATTATCCAGTTCTTCAAAATATCCTTTGTCTGGCACTGTAAGTCTTCAAACTATCAGCTTCAGAATTATGAGAGCTACATTAATATTTGTGAATTCTGTAAGTTTGAACTTGTAACATTTCACTCTTTAAAATTTATTTTATTGGTACCTGTTTGCAGTATGTAATGAATAGATTCATTGTGGGGAGAGTGTACACGTACTTAAGATGTTTGGATTGTTCCCCTCCCATTCTGCTTTCTATCTTCAGAGCCTGTTCCCATTTGCAAAAGCTCTATCATTCTTAAAGATGTCTTTGGTTAGAAGCAGTTCTCTATGGAACACAAATACAGAGTCAAACATTCTGTAAGTACAGTGCCAGAAACTGATTCTGAAAGAAGCATGGAATAGATAAGGAAGATAAACTTATTTAAGAGTAAATATTAATTCTAATCAGAAAAAATTATTGGCTGTTGTATGATAAGAGTGATCCAGTATAATCGACTTACCCTGACGGGGATGCTAAGAGGTGTGCTGCTGCACTGAAGACTCAGGGTTAGGATTTGATGCAGAGAGCTGCTCCTTCAGTAGTAGCTCTGCCAGATTAGCTTTAAAGAATGGAAGTTTATATTGCTACGCCCATGGAAAACTTCTGTGCCTGACAACATGATCATTTTTTGAGAGTTCATTGGGTAAATAATACATGTTTGGATAAAGAAGCCAACTGATATCTAAAGAATTGATCATTTCTATAGTGTATTAGGATCATTAAGATCCTTCTCTTCAATCTGCTGTCTGATAAACATTTGCATAGGGTACACATAACTCTTGTCGTCTATCTGGAGTGAACTTTCTAGTATTTTGGTCTGTAATTCTTTATTATTAAGTTCCTTTCCAAGACCATGATTGCTCAGGAAAGCTGCATCTGCCTATGAATTAGTGCACATCTAACCTCGGTTTCACATGCAGGTAGATGAGATGCTGTTTTGGACATATGAGGAGCCAAGTTCATTGTTTGGTATCCTGATCACTGAAAGAATTTCCTTTAGCTGGTCTTCTTCAAGATCAACCATGTATGATAATGTTATTGTCACCACTTTTGCATGATGCTGGGTTATCATGCAGAATGATCCTATAATTCCAGCATTCTGGGACACTGAAGTGGGAGGGTTGGAGTTTGAGCCCAGCTGGGGCAATTTAATTACTTAGTGAGAACTTATCTCAAAATAATTACATGGAAAAAATATATGGGGATGTAGTTCACTGTGAAGAACCCAATTCATTTTCTGATGCCACCATAAAAATTTCCAGAATTTTTTCTTAATAATATAGGCTGTGTGTGAAAACTAGAAAGTAATCTAGCCAGGTTGAGGGCTACAGGACTCTACCGCACTTGCTCACACAACTTAGTTTTTATGTTTCGATCTTTGACTTACTTGCAGTAAGACTTCTACCTACCACATGTGTGTGATAAATTTTTTAGTGCATGTTCAATCCAAGATCTTATAAAACAACAAACAGCTACATGATGGGCAGCTCCGATTATATCATATTCTGATGATCCCTTGTAAAAGATTCAGTTCTACAATGACTGATTAGCAGAGCAGACGTTTCTCAAAAGAATAGCTCTATAGAAGGTATGCTATGCCATGATTAATTGTGTAACTTTCTTTTCTCTTTAGTCCAGGCAAAAGTAAGATTCATGGGCAATTCGTAGACAGGTCTATGGTCTATGAGTACAAAAAAAACTCAACCAATAACAGGAACAGAGAGAGAACAGGGTCTTTCTAGAGGAAAAAGCAGGGTCTTTTCTCAGTCCTGACACTACTCCAGTGAAAAATTCCATTTGAGATAGACATCTAACCTACTGAGGGTGGAAGGTGAAGAGTAAAGGAGGAAGTCCAGGGAAGTAAACTGCCAGGGGAAGCTCCAAGGCCAGGTGTCCCAAAAAGAGCACCAGCCACATGTGTAGTGGAAAATCCTCCCAAGGCTCATGGAAAGGAGACTGGAGACCAGGCAGGTGATGGGTTAGTGACCGAAGCCCAGGTACTGACCACGTGCAACCAGGAGTCTGGAGCCTAGCTCAGCTGAACACTCTTCCCCCAAAGCATAATGGTGCCAGCTTACACCCCAAAATGATCAAAACAGTCAAAGGAGGGTAGGGCACCAAAGGGGGAAAGACAATCAGAGGGCAATACCAATGAACCACGTGGACAGAAAGCAACATGGATTTGAATCTGGACATGACCAGTAGCAGGCAGTGGCACACAGAGGCTATCATCTGGGGGAACTAAAGATGGAGAAGAGATGTTACAGCAGTGTCAGACTGGCACATTCTCACAGATGTCACAGAGCCTGTGTCCTCTTCTTCTCCAGCTGGGTTTCCAGATGCTACAGAGCTAGGCACTGATGGAGGAACCATTCCATAGGCTGTAAAGACCAGTGAGGTAGGAGCCCGAGAGAAAAACCTTCTCTCGACTCTATACTCTTGTCACTTTACAATACAATAAGGAATGTCAACAGATTAAATAGATAGATATCTAATTTTTTCTCCTTCTCAGAGGAAATTATTATTATTATTGTGTCAAAAGTATATGAACATATTTCTTTATTTTTGTAAAATTTTATTCTTATCATTTTCCTATTTTGCATTAGTGCATGTTTCCAGTACATAATGATAGTATTGTAGGGAACTGGCACATGCATATAACACTCCAATTCTTTCCCCTCAGACCCTTCTTATTTTTCAAGCATAAGATTATTTTATTCATCTTTGAGTTAATTGTCATATAAACAGATTAGCAGCCAGAATAGTAAGTCAAAAACATATAAAACACATAATACAATTATACTAAATCAGGGTATACTTTTAGATATACTGCTGTACAATTTTAGTACATAACTGTAATACATGCTGGATTACAATAACTTTTTTCTGAATCTCTCCTTTCTTATTATCTGTCTTTATTATGCCATTATTTATTTACTTCGTTTCTCAGATAAGAGAAACCACGTGATAGTTAACACTGTGTGTCTGACTTAAGTCACCTAACATTATGGTCTTTTGAGCACTTTATTTACATATTTCTTTACATAATAAACCCTGGCTCTCTGAGGCCCATAAAAACAGGCATAGATTCCTGGTCCCAGTTACTTACATGAATATGAAACTAAGTGGAATGTGAGCCAATGAGCAGAAGTTCAGGTCCTGCTGGGGCAGGCTGGGATAGTGTACCTTTTTTAACAGATGTCCTGCAGAGTCTGTCCCTTGAGCCTAAAATACTGTACCTGAATTATGAGTGAAGCTCAGCTGTTCATTAGAGACCATCACTTTTAATTAACAGCTCTTCCATTCCTCAGTATGCATGATTCCTGTAGCAAATTTTAGCTGTTTCATGTGTAGCTCCAGCTACAGTAGTCAGGTCATTTGTTATTGAGTTTAACTAATCAGATCTTTTGAGTGTTGCTCCCTTACAGTGCTTAAAAACTCCTTATCAGTTTGCTCTGGTATCACTGCATACTTGACATGACAGACACTGTCTTCCTTATAACTCGACTGACCAACGCTATCTGTGACAAATCCACTGCCAACTTCAAACAAAATGGGGGAATCTGAAAGCATTTCCTCTAAAATAAGGAACAAGACAGAAGTGTTCACTCTAATCAATCCAGTTTAACGAAGTGCTCAAAGCCTTAGCCAGACAAGTCAGAGGAAATAAAGATAGCAAAGGAATACATGTAGGAAAGGCAGAAGTCAAAACTGTCCTTACTCACTTATGATATGACCTTTTATGGAGAAGACACAAAACTAACCCCCAAAGTCACCCACAACTAATAAATTCACCAAAGTAGAAGGATATAAAAGCAAACGAACACAAGCAAAAAAGTCAGTAGCAGTCCTGTACATCAACAACGAACCAATGGCAAAAGGAATCCAGAAAATTATCCCATTCACAATAACATTAAGAAAATTAAATACCTAGGAACTAGCTAGCCAAGGAAATCAAAAGATCTCTATTGCAAAAGCTATAGTAGTCTGAAAAAAAGAGATTGAAGAGAATAACAGAAAATGGGAAGACTTTTCCTGTTCCTGGATTGATAGAACCATTATTAGGAAAATGGCTATACTACCAAAACGGATGTATAGATATAATGCAATCTTAGTAAAAATACCAACACCATTATATACAGAACTAGAAAAATATCTTTAAAATGTATATGGAGCCCGGAGACACTCAAAATAGCAAAAGCAACTAAGGGTAAGAAGCAAAGAAGGAGACATCATAATCTCAGAATTCAAGTTATATTACAAAGCAACTGTTATTTAAACAGCATACTATTAGCACAAAAACAGACATGGAAACCAATGAAGAAGAATAGAAGATACAGAGACAATCTTAGGCACATTCACCAATCTTATTTTTCACAAAAGAGCCAAAAACATACACTGGAACAAATATGGGCTCTAACAAACGATGCTGAGAAAACAGGCTAGGCACCTGCTGAAGACTGAGACTACACTCATACATTTCACCCTGCACTAAAATGAAATCAAATGGATCGAACATCTAGACATTTTCTAGACTCTTGCAGATATAGGCAGGGTCTTTCTGAGTAGAGCCCAAAATGCACAACAAATAAAACCAAAAATCAACAAATGAGATTCTATCAAATTTTAAAAGTTCTACACAGAAATAAAACAACCAGTAGAGTGAAGAAAAAATATAAAAAATGGGAAAAAATGCTGCCAACTACTTGTGAGACAAAGAACAAATACCTAGAATAGATAAAAGGCTCAAAAAATTATACTACACAAAGTAAAAAATCAAAAAATGGGCAATTGAAATTAGTAGACCCTTCTCAAAATAAAAAAAAAAATAAATGATCAGTAAGTACATGAAAAAAATGTTTGTCATCTTTGATCATTAGAGAAACCTAAGTCAAAACAAAAATCAAGATTTCATCTTGGTCTAGAAAGAATGGCTACAATCAAAACTCAAAAAACAACCCTGGCCATGGCGTGAGGAAAAAGAAACATTTCTGCATTGTGGGTGGGAATGTAAACTGGTGCAACCAGGATCGAAATCAGTATGAAAACTCTTTAAAAAATAAAAATAGAGGGGCTGGGGATTTGGCGCAGTGGCGTAAGCGCCTGCTTTGCAAGCACGCAGTCGTAAATTCCATCCCCAGTACCAATAAAAATAAATAAATAAAAATAGAAATTCCACTGGACTCAGTTACACTTCTTTGGGTATCTTCCCAGAATTAAAGACATCATATTACAGTGATATATGCATACCTAGGTTTATACCAACCCAATTCACAATAGCGCAATTTTGGAAGCAGTGTTCACATGTGGATCAGGACAACATGGGATATATAAATGCAGTGAAGTACTACACGGCCAGAAGAAAAGAAAACTTGAGTTATTTGTAGGAAAATGCATACACCATGAGACCATAATTCTAATAGAAATAAAATGGACACAAAAAGGTAAATATCAGATGGTTTCTCTTACATGAGAAATCCAAAGTAAAAGTAATAAAGAGCAAAGTAAAAGACAGATGATAGGTAACCAGGGAGGCAAGTCTTTTAGAGATGAGAATGGAATCCAGGAGTGGAAGGAGGAGGAAGAGAGAGGAGAAAGAGAGGAGGAAGAAAAGAAGAAGAACAAACTGTACCAACTCCCCACAATAAATAAATACATTATGTTTCACAAATGTATACTAAAAAGTGAAATTCAGTAAAATCTCCAAAAAAGTTTTTTTAGGGTGCAGTGTCAGAAAGTTTTTGCCATATACCCTATGTGCTCTTATCAGTGGCAGCTGGCTCACTGATATAATTATATCTATTAGATTAAGAAAAAAGAATCAATTCATATGGCTCATCTATGAATTTTATTTTTCATGGAACCACTTTACCAATTTCTGTGAGTTAAGGTGTGATCAGAGATATACCCTCATGAAAATGGTAATGAATAAAGGGTTTATTATGTAAATTGGACTTCATGCCATTGTGGAAGCTAATGAGGAAGTTTCCAGCATGCTCTTCTCTTTATGTCTATTCTCTTTATGCCTCGGGTCAATAAAGATCAGGTGGTCAGCTCTCAGGAAGCAAAGCTAGATGTGGATAGTATAAGCACCTGAGTGGAAGGGCAGAACCAAACAGAGCCTATCATGACAAATCAGAATCCATGTACAATCTCAGCAACACGGGTAATCATCAAATAGAGCCTTTGCTATAGAAAAGTATTTAAGCTTCGTTTAGGATGCAGAGAAGCCGCAAGAGGGGATACAAGTTAAGGGTGGACCTAAGCCTCGGAGTGGCCAGCAAAGAGAGGGAACTCATAGTAAATTTGCACCAAAATGAAAGGTCTAATGTTTCATTTTTTGTCTTCCAAGAACAGCATTCTCTTTATTTGGCAGGTTCAAACAAGATTTTATTCCTAACAACTATAATGGCCTTGGCTAAGAAACTAATCATGGCTCACTGATAACTATGTGAGTCCCTAACTTTTTCTTATCTTTCTCACATTAGCTTATAGCCAGTCTTAAGTATCAGTTATCTCAAACTACTAAAGTGGAGGGTGGGGTGGGAGGAGAAGCAAATGTTTTTGTATTCCTCCAAAATCCCGTGGATAGAGAGATATACCATTCAGAATTTCAGTGAACAAATACGAAAATCTCAGCTTTACTAGTAGTCAACAATTTTTGAAATGACTGAATGAAAATACTATGTTTTGTAGAATAAGCATATAAATGTCAATTCATTTCAGAATTATAGTTTCATAGATTTAAATAACTTTATATTTCAATGATGTGAATTTTTTCCATAGCCTATGTGAAATTACTTGTTTGATAGTTTTATTCATCTTTCTCCCTTAATTTTTCTTCTGATTAATTTCCTTCTACTTTTCTTCCTCTTCCCTTTTATTTTTGTGTCTTTTTTCTATAGTATGATAACATAGAAAATAAAGAAGTTAAACTCTTAAACCTGTTTATTTTCCCAAGGTCTTGTTTAAATCTAAATTCAAGGCCATAAATCCAAATTCAAATATCTTGTCTTTTCTAATATTTGCTTGGAAAATAAACCTTGAATTGGGTTAGATGGCTGTATTTTTTAGATTCAGTATTATTTTTGAAAGGTCAAAATAATACAAACTAAATGCTGCCTTTTTCTTTCAAAGCAAAGTAATAATAATAATTTTTATCACTTTTATATTATAAAGCACAGAAATTAGCTGGAGTGAAGAAGTGTTTTCCCTTCATTTTTTATCAGCTTATATAATTTCATGGGACTTAATTTGGTGGTCTACAAGTGTTTTAAAAGCAATAGTATTAATTAAATCACTTAATCAAATTCACTGAAGAAAACGGGAAGATTAATCGTAGAATTGAACAGAATTTGAGCATAACATAAAATTAAGTAAATTACATGATTAAAGTAATATTTAAAACACTGATGAAAGAAGATAAATAAAACAAAGTATTACCAATCAAGTTCAAAGCCAACTAGTCAGTTAATAAATTACTTGGCTAAAGCATTAATTTATCACTGAAATTATCAATAGCATTGTCTGTGCTTTTACAACAGTTTCATGGATATTCCTTCCTTTGAGCTGTCTCTAATCCATTGAGGAAGTACTAAGTGGAAAAAAGAATAAAATACCCTGCACTGTATTTCTTTCCTGAACAACCCATTTTGTTTGCTAGCTAGATGATTCCCTTGTTTGCTTCCGAATTGTTGTAATTTTCACTGAAATTTTATTCTGTGTCACAGCAAAGTCTTATTTTGTTTGCTCTTTGCTATAAAGAATTTAAGAATCAACTGTGTAAAAACACTACAGATTTGTGTTTGTATTTAAAATATGAAAGATTTTTCTTTTTCTATAAAGAGATGGAAAAAACTCAAGATAGAAAGAAGTGGTTTCTGTATAAATGATTGTGGCTCAGAGCAGCATACCGACTTGGCCTCTGCAATCTCAATGCTAACAAAGCGACACCACTGATCTTTGATGATTTGTGACAGTCATTGCATTTCAATTGTCTGAAACCAGCATTACCCTCCAGCATCCTCCTCCTACACATGAAAAGCCATTTATCAGCTCTGCCTGATGAGGCCTGAGATGACTCAAAGCTTGACTGGCTTGTGGATCTATTGGTGCTTGAACCTCTTGCTAGCACTTTTCCAGAGCAAGCTTTCAGCACAGTTTTATGTAACACACACAACTCCACATGCTACTAACAAGAAATTATAACTCCATTCTTTGGAAAGTTCAGATTATAATGTATAATGTGCTTATGTTTTTATATATTTGAAATAAACCCATGTTAAATGCAAACCTCTAGGGTGGTGATTTATGTATGGTCTATGGATTCTCAAGTATTATACAATACAGCAGCAGTGGGAAACTGAGAAATAAAGAAAATTGCATTCTGTTAAAATATAAGGATGGTGTCAGAAGTAAGAGGCCCAATGACTCACATAAGTGTTAAAACATCGCTTTTGTGTGTGTTTTGAGAATAGCAAGTAGTATCTTTCACATTTTTACTATATGTACTGCTTGGGGTTGATTTATGTTTAACCATTACTTCAGTGTGGTTATGTTTTTAAAACAGAGAAGTGGAAAACTCCTGATAGAACCAAAGAAATCAATTCAGCAGTAGTCCATTATTTTTAGAGAATACACTATTTAATTAACACTGGGCTGATTTCTAAGGGACATAGGAACATGAGGTACCTGAAAGAAATCTCCTGGCCCAAACCTACAAACTTGATAGATAAATTTAATAAATATCAACATGCAAAGTGTAAAATAATCAAGGACCAAACTGTATGATTCTGAGAAGACATATGCTTTCCTCAGGAGATTTCCAATTGAACTTGGGCTGTAAAGCTTACTCAACTGCAAAATCAGAGGAGGCCTTCCATATCTGTAATGAAGAATGTTGATTCACTCCAGCCACAGGGCAAATTGCAAGTTCATTGATTTTCATTATGGAAGGACAACTTTCAAACGCATCAATAACAAACTGATCAATAACAAACAAAATAGTTTATTAGGCAGAATTTTAAAATTACACACCAAAAAAAGAATAGAGTATGGGCCTTAAAAGTTGGAGAAGTTCATTGTGGTCTAGAGCTGGGTATATTTATGAAGACCGGGTAGTGTCCTTACTATAGATAATCTAGGATGTGCATTTGAGTGTCTATGGCTTTGGCCTGTGTGGTGGATTTTAATAAATACCATTTACTTATGTTTGAAGCAGAGACATGCTGTCCTTTTAATAGAGTGCTTCATGAGAATAGAGGTGGATAGGAGTACAAATAGGTGAAAGACAGATTCAAAGCCCAGTGTACAGGCTTATGGTCCTTAAGGCCCTTAGGAACTTCTCCTTGGTTTATGTCCAGAGGCTGAACTTTTAAAATTAAGAGTATCATTTTAAAATTATGATTTTCCTTGTCTCTTTTCTACCTATCTTTATTCTATTCCATTTCATGGTGATTGAGATCAATATACTCAACTTCCTTTGTGAGTTGTTATGCCACAATATCAAGAGTGAGAAACAGCTAGACATGTCCTAGTGACAGGATAGAACATCACATCGGGGTATAGGTCTCTCATTGCTGTGGTCTTCTTTTGCTGGTATCTCTCACTTCAACACTGCACTAAATCTATGGCCATTCTACCATTACTGAAAATTCCTTTCAATCAGTGTAATTTTTGAAGCTCCTCACACCTACCAGGTTGCAAGAAATGAATTGGGGATCAAAAAGTTGTTTGAAAAGGATGAAGTAGGTAGTGGGCACCAAAGTTAGAGTTTTGATGACTGGAAGATGTCCTAGAACTGTGGATTTCAGGTGAAGACAATTTTTTTTCTAACCACAGAACTTGGTAGAATGTGTAGATTTAGCAGATGCCATTAGTGCCTTAGCTGCTTTTTACCAGAAGTCCATAGAAGCATCCTGCCTTTAGGAATGGTCCATGTTAACCACCAGACTCGGAAATGCCTAAGAGCCTTTTCCTCCAGTGTAATCTGCAGTCAATAGGGAATGCAAATACTGTTCCTATTTGCTCTAAAAGGAAACCAACTAGTGTCCTTTATGTCATTAGGAGTCTCCACAAGGTTATGCTAAGTCTGGACTTCAGCTGGCCTGGTGATTCTGAAATTTCCACTTGCATCAAATTATCTAAAGGCCTCTTGGAACACAGATTACTGTGTCATGCATCCAGAATTTTCAGTTCAGTAGACAAGAGCCTAAGAATTTTCACTGTGATAAATCCCTTGGTGCTGGTATTTTCAGTCTGGGGTTAATGATGTGAAAATCAAGCAGAGTCTGTTCCTTTGTCCAACTCATCCTTTGCCTTTCCCTGATTTTTTGACTCTTTTCACCTGACAATACTCTAAATTCATTTGTGTAAGAATTCACACATCAGGGCTAGGGATTTAGCACAGTGGTGTAAATTCCTGTCTGGCAAGCACGTGACAGTGAGTTCATTCTCTGGTACCCCTCCCCCAAAAACAATTCACACATCAGTCTGTTTCTAAAGAGTATGACCAAAACAATAGTCTACACGAAAGTAGACTTATAAAACTTAAAAATAATGTCTTTTGTGTATGTATATACACACATATGTATGCATGTATACTTAGTGAAAGCAGGATGGAATCATGAAAAAAAAGTGCTAACTCTCAGTGCTCCCCATGTTCTTTGGACAGATGAACTTATATCAACTATAGTAGCCAAGACTTTACCAGCTTAATAATTCTCCTTTCCAGTACTGCTTCTGTGACACTTCTAGTGGGCAACAGCTCCAGTGCACTGAAGCATCCATACTAGGTAAGAGTCAAGCAGCTGAAAGAAAATTATGGGAAGAGATGACAGAAACAAAAATGCCTCTGCCATTCATGTTAACCCTGTTAGAAGGATTGCAAAGCAGTCTTATAGATGAACCCACATTTCTGAAAGCTTACTGAAATTATTTCTTGAAGAAATTAATGTCAACTCCCTTTTCCTCAAGTCTGGAGATCAGAGGCAAGAACATAGAAAAGGCACAACATTGCTTTAAAAATGCTTCTTTGTTTAAAAAATAAACTTTTTTTCTGCACTGAGCCTAACTGCTCTTCCCTTTTTGATCTCAGGTACTTTTTTTTTTAAACAGGTATCTTCTGTAGTCATGTAAATGCATTTTTTAAGGACTCACCTTTCTGATTTTTCTACATCTCCCTAAGATTTGAGGTGTAAACTCTACACAAGCCTTATCTATTTATGTCAGGAGTTGGATATCACAACTTTTTGTTCTTGAAGTATCGACTTACACTAATATTCCAAGTAAATGAAAAAATCAGACATAAAATGAAAAGGTACAATGTGTTATGTTACATGTGTGTTGGTTGTGCATATGTGCAATTCTCAGAATACCAGAGCTATTTTTCCATCATCTCTTTGGTTTTTAGCACCTTATTTTGTGAGTAAAAGCATGTGTTTTTAAATGCTGAAAGGCAGTTTCACTATACAATTAACTGCCTCAAGACTCTAACCATTTCAAGAATGCAGTGATTTTTTTAGTTCCTGTATGTATGATTATGCATCACTTTTCTGTCTTTAACTCACTGGAATGTCCTCTCCTTTTATTCATGCAGTCATAAATGGCGGTATCTCCTTCAGTAACCAGGGATGGGAAAAAAGAAATGGGCAGACATAGATCAAAGGATATAAAATTGTAGTTATGAAAGTTTAGAAATCCAATGTATAGTTTAAAGACTATGATTAGTATTATACTGCAGATTGAAAATTTGCTAAAAGTTAGATTTTAGGTGATCTTATCATGCAAACGCTAAAAATGTCGCTATGGAACTTCGTTGCTGGACTCCAGTCTATCTATTCACCATTCAAAATCAAAACTCAGATGAAAGTTAGTTAGAAGAAAATTAAGTTTATTTAATGCAAGCAACCTGAAAGGATGGCAACTGTAACCTTATAGTTCCATGGAAAAAGATATTCTAGGAAACTAAGGTACACGAAAAGATTTTTCTAGGGAAGGAAAAGAGGTACAGGAGGACAATGGTCTGGATGACTGTAGAGCCAGGCGGGGCATTCCTCATGCAGGGCACATAACTCCTTGCACTTATCTAATTGGAAAATCGCAATCAACCTTGCCTTTCTTGGACTAGTTCTTGTAATTCTGTAGACAAAGATTTTACTTTTGTTGAAGTTAAACCTCACAGTACTTTACATGCTCTGCGTTAATTGATTCACAAAACTAAAGACTGAGGTGTTGCACGTTCTGAGGTAATCGAAGGGCTGGTGTTCTGGGGTTATAAGTCTAAAGAAAGATAATTTAGTATTTAACATCTTGATAATTTACATGTGGCTTTTCTTTAGGATTAGAATGCCAGACAAATGGAAGGAAAATAACTTTGCAAAGGACAACTCCAAAAGGTGCAGCCAGAGTTATAAGATGATGGTTCGTGTTAACTTTTACTAAGCGATCAATTCACTATGGACATATATATTGAACGTCGTATTTTACACCTTGTATACATAAAATAACAAGTTTATAAAAAGAGAAACTACATCATGTCTACATGGCAATGTTCCACTCAATAAAGAACTGTTTATATGATGGTGGTCTCAAACAATTACAGTGGAGCTTAAAAATTATCGTTGCTTCATGCCTTATAACATCACAGAATGAGACATTGCTTGTGAGTCTGGGATCATACTGACTTAAGCAAATCTACTGTGCTGACATTCATAAGAAAATATATACAATTATGTACAGTAAGTAATATCTGATAATGATAATAAGTGACTATTACTGGTTTATGTTTTATTTAGAATGCTAAATTTTTAAAAGTTTAATATAATACACATATCATTTTTCAATCAGTAGCTGCCTTTAAACTCATTTACTTTCTTTCTTGAAGGCATTAAAAAGACATATCAAATAATTGACCTACATTCTCCAGAGTTGTATAAGTATATTCTATAATCTCTCCACAATGACAAAATCACCTATGACACATTGTCATAATATATCCCCAAGATTCAATGGAAAGGGATGATATCTTAAACAAAAACCAAAATGTAATGGTAGCTATGACAATACATCTCCCTACTCTTGCATCACAAGAACTCTTAGAAATGATCTTCTATATTAAGTCAAGGAACAAGCAACACAGAAATGCCCTGGGCACATGTAGACAGCGTAGAAATGACAGAGACCTTAAGGAAGCATTTAAGATTCTCATTTAGCATTATTTTTGTTTCTCTTTTTCAACTTTACTTTCCAACTCATTATAAACTTTTGTCAAAATAAACATTTAAATACCGAGAACACAATATGAGCTAGATTAATTCACATACATTATGTCATGGAACTTTTAAAATCATAAACCACTTCTTGGTGTGAGAGGGTAGTCTTTTATTCCATGCTAATGAATTCACTAAATAACTAAAATATTCTGGCTACAACATGAAAGGCATGTCAGGACTCATGTAACTGATATAATTCAGAACATGATTACATAGAATTTTGTTTCTGTTATTCTTAAACCTTAGCATGGATTGGCAAACTCAGGCATTCTATGCCATTCAGAGGCTTACATCATGGACTACCTCTCCTGAACAGCCTACTTCACAAAAGAGAACAGCTTCACTCATGATGACTTTTAGTTGTTTTTAGGTCCTTGTCATCAGCAAAATGTTGTCCTTATTGTTTGAAATTAATTTGTAACCTAAACTCCATTTATACTGTGAATATTATTTCCTGTAATAGTTGAATATGATCTTATATGGATAAAATCCCAAGTCTATAATTTAGAATTTAGTGGAGCATCATTCAGGTGTCATGGAGTGTTTTGTAAAGTAAAAATAAATTTTGATAAAATATTATGTTGGTAAGTCCTTCTTCTTTGACCTTATCACAAAGTTTGTGAAAAAAAATCTTAATTTTCCCAATAATGTATACAAACATAAGGGTGATTTTTAATCTTCACTATTTTAGATTCTTTGGTGTTAACATCATTTTGTTTTCCTGTTACACCTTTGAGAGTCTGGTTTAAAATGTTACATTAGTTTAATCAAATTATGTTCTAAATCTAATTTTTGTGTGACCATTGTACAAATTATGCTGTGCTAATTGTGGACTTTATAGGAAATAAATTATAATAAACATGAGGAAATAATTTGAAATATCATTTTAGGCCTAGTTGACTTGACGAATATATTTTATGTTCAAGTTTATGGAGTTGATAAAATACATTTTATACTGCATGACTGTTTATCCATGAACACAAGTTTAGGAAAATGAATTTTCTGTTCTACAGAGATGAAATAAGGACATACCATCAGTTGGTCTGAACATAACTCATGGAGGTAAAAAGTATTCCCTAAATTTGAGAGTAACTTCATTTTAATTTTGCATATTTTTTAACTTTTTATGTTCTACCATATTAAGTACATATGGTAAATATTCTTGATTATTTCTGTTCACCATGATAGACATATGATGCCTCCATAAGTGCATTAAAGATTTTTCATTTTTTTCCTTCCATCATTTGTAAGTCTATAAGGAGGACCCTAATTGGAAACTTCAAAACACAATGGTTTCTTAAATAAGACTCCATAAAAATGACTGCATAACTGTTTAATCAAAAAAGCGATGAATCAGATGGTGCTGAATAAGACCTTGACTCGCTTTTGTTTGGCCACATTGTTATTCTCACAATAAGCCCAGCTATAAAAATGGTGTTTTATGTGGTGACTGAAGCTTATGTATAGACCTAATAATACTACTATCTTTTATGTGCATGGATAATAAAGTGGAACATAAATTAGCTTGTGTGAGAAAAACACCTCCATCTTTTAAATTGTAAAAATTTTACTACTTAGGTTAATTTTCAAGTCAGGTCTTAACATCAAAAGTTACTAATTATAAATGTGATAATATTTTAATGAACTCATAAATTAATTATTTTAGATGTTTGAAAATTTGGATAGTTAAGCTTAATTGTCAACTTGACTGGCTTGGGAGTTCCCTACAGGAATAGCCAAGCACCCTTCTCAGGGAGTCTTTGTGAAACATGGAGGAATGTTTCTTCCAGGCCACCATTAACTAAGCAACTTTACCCATTATATGCCTCTGCCTGTATGTTCCTGCCTTGGAACCAACCAATTATTGACTGAATCCACTTAAACTGTGAGCCAAATAAACCATATACTCCCTAAAGTTATGACTGTGGGCATAGTGTGTCAGCAACAGGAAAGCTGATTAATACAAACATTTGCAAGGTAATAAGAATATGCCATCTTTTATAAAAGACTACCACTTTATAAATAGAAACGTATTTTATGTACTTCTGTGAATAGATTTTAGTTTATAAAAGCAAATCTCATTAATGAAAATGTAAAGTAATGCCTCACACACATAGTGTTATTTATTATAAATTAGAGGGTAGAAAACAGATTGTTGTGTGCATAAACTTTGGAAAAGTATTCCAAATAAAGGCAACAATGTAAGCAAAGATAAGGAATTAGAGATGGGACATGAAAGATATTTAATACCTAGAAAACGTTGATATGTTATCCTGTGTATATTCAGGAATAATTGAGTAACTTTTATTCAAAAGCATACATGCTAAAAAGCATTTGGAGGCCATTTTGAGGCAAAACTTGAAAAAATGTTGTAGTCAGGTGTTGCAAGGAAAACAATTACATAAAGGACACATAATTCACAGAATTACTTTATGGTAGTCACCCAAGAAGTGAGGAAATCTGTCCACACACTAAAGACCTAGAGAATCCAGCTGTGGGCCTGGATCCCACAGCAATGTCCTGCATGAGTCCAGCTGAAGACCCAGAGCCCATGACGAAGCCTCCCATGAGTCCAGCTAGAGGCTATAGTACACGGCAATGACTCCTGCAAGTCTATTTTATGGGTCTGTGCTGGGAAGGCCCCTAGATGAGTGGTGAAAGGCAGAAAGTCTATGCCCGCAGGGTGAATGATCTGCGCCAGTAGGCTGAGGGTTTTGCACTGGAACCAGGAAGAGACACTCAAAATAAGAACCAGAGCTCCCCTGAAACCACAGCCATCCTCAGTGACAAGGCCCTGAGCTCCTTCAACAATGCGCACAGCCAGGTTCTTATTAGGAAGCCCAACATGACAAGCTTCTCCTGGAGACCGAACAGCACACATCTTCCCCTCCAGTGCCAGGAAGCCGTGCTCCTGCCTGGAAGCAGTTCTCCTAAAGTGAATCGCAGTCATTCTCAGCAACAACAAGGTCCCAGGCTTCTCAGACAATGAGAACAGCCAAGCTCTTATAAGGGAAAAAGTTTTACAAACCCCTCCAGAAGAACCCAAGACAACATGAGAGCCAGTGATGCCAAACAACAACACTACTTCCCCCTCTCCAGGTCTCCTTTTTATCTTGGCAACAGTTCTCAGGTGGGCCCCCAACTCAGCACAACACTGATTCAGTTCAGCTGGTGTTAAGTTGACAATCAATTTTCAATCCATCACAAATGTTAAGATGGTTAAAAAGGCCAATTAGGAAACCGCTGTGTTCAAGAGACCTGACTTGGGGGAATAAAGAAGTAAAATAAAAATAGATCAAAAAGGAAACTTAGAATGCATAATAAACAGAACTTGATTCACTCTTTAGAATTTAGAACAAAGAAAAAGATGTAGTGTATATATTGTACTGCACAAATTTATTTTAAAAGTACAAGTATAACACTACATGAGCTATAAACAATTGAATGGATATTTGGTTATTAAAATAACAATGAGTTCTTTGTAATATTTCCCATGCAGTTGGATTTTTTTCACAAACTCTCTGCCTACATCTATGCCTTCAAGATTTCTACCTAATTTCTCTTCCAGTAGATTTAGTGTTTCTGTTTTAATATTTAGATATTTGATACATTTTGACTTGAATTTAGAGCATGGTGATAGACATGGGTCTGGTTTTAGTCTTTGGCATATAGAGAACCAGTTTTTCCAGCGTCATTTATTAAAGCAGCTATTTTTCTTCCATGGAATTTGGCTCCTTTGTCAAAGATGAGATGGTTGCATGTGTTTGTAGTTGTGTCTGAATCTTCTATTCTGTTCCACAGATCCTCACATCTGTTTTATTGCCAGAACCATGAAGATTTTATCATAGTAGCTTTGTAGTATAGTTTTAAGTCAGGGATTGTGATACAGGACCAGAAATGCATTTGTTCCTCTAGATCTCTTCTGGTTCCAAATGAATTTTAGGAATGTTTTCTCTAGTTATGTGAATTATGTTAATGATATTTGGATTGAGATTGTATTAAATCTGTATGGCAATTTTGGGTATATGGCCATTTTCACTATGTTGATTCATCCTACCCATGAGCAAGGGATATCTTTCCATTTTCTGATGTCTTCCTCAATCTCCTTTTTTAGAGTACTGTCATTTTCAGTGTATAGATCTTTTACTTCCTTTGTTAGACTGATTTGTAAGCATTTCATTTTTGTGGATGTTATTGTGAAGGGTATGATTTTCCTAACATCTGTCTGTGTATAGGAATGTTTGTGTCCAAGAATGCTATTGAATTTTGAGTGCTAACTTGGTATCTGAATTTGGTTATAACTATTTCCCTTCTGGATATCTTTCCAGAAGAATTGAAAACGTCATACTACACTGATATATGTGCACCCATGTTCATAGCCATACAATTTGTAATAAAGAAATCCTAGAAACAACCCAAATGCCCATCAATTGCAAAATGGATTTAAAAAAAGATGTGGTATCTTTATACAGTGGAGTACCACTTAGCCATAAAGAAGGATAAACTTGAGAATTTTATAGCTAAATGTGTGCAAATTAAGACCATACTCATTAGGAACATAAATCTGACTCACATATGTAAACATATTTTCTCCCTGGTGTAAGAAACTGAAAGAGTAAATGAGGCCTAAAATGTACAATAGATAATGTGAAATGGAAAGAAATTATTAAGAAAAAAAGGGGGGAGAGAGAAAAGGGGAAATGAAGAAAAGGAAAAGGGAAAAATGCAAGTTAGTTATATAATTAGTGTCTCTTAGTTCATAGAGAAGGATATTTGAACTTGTGGTGATAGGAGAATTGGTACCAGGGATCAAACCCACGACCTCACACTTGTCAGGCAGGTACTTGTGCCACTGAGCTAAATCCCCAGTTGGACTGGAGAATTTTTTATGACCATATCTTGTTCTCTGAGTCACTATTTTAAAGATAATAATATACAATGTATAACTATTGTTATTCTTCTATCATCTGATTATGAAATTTTGTTTACTTTTTTCCATTAAATAAATAAATAACAGTGGGAAAAATTACTTTTTGGGGACCTCATATTCTTTCAAATGAGAATATCAAAGGAAGGTATATTATCCATTTCGGCTTTAACACAATGGCTTTGACTGAGTGCTTAATCAAAAGAAATTATTTTCTCACACTTGCAGGAGCTGGAAAGTTAAACATCAATATTCGAGCTGATTTGGTTTCTGATAGTTTCTTTCTGGCTTACAGACAATCACTCTCCCTAGCACCTCAAATGAGAGAGAGGGAGGTGGGTTTTTTTTTCCCTCATAAAAAACACTATTTTTTATGGGATTAGATTTCTACTCTTATGCAACTTCAATTTGTCATTTCCACAAGGCCTTTTCTATAAATATAGTAGCCCTGGGGTTTACACTTCATATATAAATTTGGGGCAGACAGGACACAATTCAGTTCAAAGCAGAAGATTAAGACATTTTTCATTTTAGTAATTAGTATTGAAGATGAAACAGTTTATTGAATGGAAACTATCATGAATTCAATTTGGGCTATGTAATATAATAATTTGTTGAAGTAGTTTATGCATTTATGTAAATATAAACTTGTTATAAATTAGTGCATTGCAAAACATGAGACTTTTAAATATTTTCTCATGAAATAAAAAAATTAAAACTAGCTTCAAGAGAGAATTCATGAAAAAACACCATGATTTAAAAATTCAAGAAGTTTTAAATTGGGAAGTACACTTGGATGAGTTCAACTTTTTCCATGTCAATTGTAATAGGAGAAAGGGAGGTAGGGGGAAACTATGGCATGATTTAATCATGTCAATGTTTGGTGCTAGCATTAGAACAAGCCTCAGAACCAAAATTCATTTTTCCTGGTGTAGTGTTTTAGTCAGAACACCCCGTGACATGAAGCTTTAGCTGTACTGTGAATATTTGGTCTGAAAATGATATGCTCTGGTAATAAATATTTCAAGTGTTAGCTAGAATATTTGTTCAAAATATTCTTTAAACCTCAGTTCACTTGCTGTTTGAGTATCTTATAAACCAAACATAATGATTATAATATTGATTTAATTATTTTTTAGCATCATTATCAGAGGATTTTTCATTTCTTTTTTGTGAAGGAGGTATTAGGCTCCATTGCTGACAGTAGCATTTATCTGGGTCACTGTCAGAAGTGTCAAGAATTAGTAAATTATATTCTTTCATATCCTTTTCATCCTGCACATAAAGTCTAGTTACACTGTGTGTATTTCAAATAATACATATGTTGGCACAGATCATTGGTGCTTAACTTCCTTCAGTAAGAGTCAACAATGACAACTAAAGAATATTATTTGATGGTTTCTCTGGTAAGCAGTCTTGGAGCTAGAATCACAGTGAAATTCTCCAATTTTTCTTACTAAACACAATGTCCTGCAAAATATATAGTAACATTGCCATTTTATACACAAATATGAAAACAGGGCCATTAGCTGAATGGATTATGTTATAGTTTGTGTCTAGATGCCTCCCAAAGCCTCATGCAGTCATGAGGGTGGGATTCTGGAGTCGTAACTGGTTCAAAGTCCTTTGCTGGGATTGAGAATGGGAGTGCTACACACGCTCTAGGGCAGGTACCCTACGTACAGTGTAAGAGCCTTGTGCTTTTCTCTCTCTCTTGCTGCTTTTGCTGCCTTCCACCACCATGAACTGTTGCCCCTCTGCCATGTGCTACCCTGCCTTGAAGTCAGCTGATTATGGACTGAAAACTCTACAAACTGCGAGTTAACTTTGGGTGTAGAGTATTTTGCCTCAGTAACAAGAAAGGTAATTAAGAAAGATGACATAAATTTCAGGATTCATATCTTCATGTTCCATGTTTTTTCCATTACACCAAAGCATTGCTTACATCATTATCTTACTTGAACCAGATAATGCTGGGTATGAAAAAAACTAGTCAAATTCTTACCGATAGCTGTCACTGTCTTTCCTGTTCAATAATATCATAGAAGGCCAAAACAAATACATGAATTATACAGGCCTTCATCAAAGAAAGTGTTTTCGTTTTGAATTTCACATAAAGCACTGGAATTTTCTAGATGAACATAACATGGTTGAAATTTACATGTGTGTTCCGGGGTAGGTATGCAGGTATTACACAATAAAATTAGGATAAACAGTTTATTCCAAAATTGATTAAATATTTCTCTAGTTTGCGATTCAATTTGTTTTGAGACAAATGTCAAACTCACATATTATTCATGTTCTGCCATAGCCCAACTGGCTTGTTAAAACCTTAAGTTTTGGTATTTTTCTTTAAAAAAACAAAAAATAAATGAATTTTCACAACAAAAATGTCCATTAATCTATGCTCTCTGTATGAAAGAAAAATTCTTGCTATTATGAAAAATGACAATCCAGTTATGATACTGTTAATTCTGAGAACATAAGAAAATCTTTGGAAACATAAAAATTCCATATTCCATGAAAAATTTTAGCATGCCTGTCATTAAAAGGAATTAAGATATTTTTAAAAATACAACATTATAGATATTTAGGTTATGATGAATTACATCAGCATTGTAAAGAAAAGATCATCAATGCTGAGGCTGTGAAGGAGCAAGAGTTGAAAATGTAGTGACTGTAATGAGATCCCATTATTCCTAATCCAGTGACCCTTGTTCATTACCAAATGTGACAGAACTGTCATATGCATTATGCATCTGCTACAAGAAATAGAGATAAATTGATTACTCTTTTGTGAGGTAAATCAAATTCTCTGGACAAAAAGACTCTGCTTAAGTAAATATTTCCTTTTGGAACAATAATAACATTCTAGAGACATGTAGGTATGTCAACCAGAATATCTAAATTGAGTCTTGATCTTTCAACACACACGTTAGGCTTTAAATCTGTTTTCTGTTGAATAAAATGTTGATTAAAAACTTTAAAGATTGTGCAAATTTCATCAGAAAATAAATATTAGGGTATTAGAAAATTGTAAAATGCTATGTAGACAACAGATTATTGCAAATGATTATTTAGACATATTAAATATCAGGAAAGTAATAACACCAACAAAATGCTTGCTAAAAGTGGTGTCCAGAAAGGTAAAATATGCTTAGCCTTGTTTAGATTTTTAGACAATGAATTATTATTGAGAAATCAAATATCAGTTTCCATGGACTGACAGGTATATTAACCAGTAATAACTTTATGAATTTTCAGCCCTTATGTATAGATATCTAAGTATCACATTTGTCCAAATCTTGCATTTAGTTACTATTAATAAGATAAATGCTACTGCAGCCGCTGTTGTTTTCATCAGTTCCAAATGGAAATTGGAAAGGAAGATATATGGGCTAAGTGTCTAGCTTGAACTTTACTGGTGATTTCCCCCAGTCTCCGTGGGAATCTATTAACTCAAACTAGTACCTAGAAATTCTTGAGCAGAACATGCGCTCAGTAGTGTTTATTTTTCAACTGCATTTGATGGTGTTATAGACACATACTCTCTACATTTTCTTCTGGCTGAGCACTAACATCACTGATGCTGGAGCATCAGCAGCTGGACCAGCTAACTGCAATCAGATAAGACACCAAATGTCAAGCAGAGCCTGGCCTCAAGCCATGCACATACCACACCCTCTCATGGATGCCAGTGTCATGGTGTGCCCTTCCCTACACCAAATTCCTCTGACCTCTCCCCTTCCTCTTCTTCTCACATGCTGACTATTTCATTGTATTGTCAGACTGAACATACATCCAGGACAATCTGGTAATTTTACCAATTTAAAATCTAGGGAGAGTTAGTTTATGCGTTGAATGTCTAGTAAAGAAAGAATGTAAAGCACCAGGATATAATAGCAAACCAAAGCACACACCCAGAAGTAAGAACCTCTAGCTTTATTACTCAGTGTATTTTGAATTAGTGGAGTTCTCTAAAAAAATACTGATTTAAACCTCTGTTATGGTTTACTCCTGAGTATAAAATGTGGTTAATAATAGTACTTTTCACATTAAGTAATAATGTATGAAAAGTTATTTTTGTTTTTAAGTAAGAAAATATAAACAACTATCCAGAATGTCATTTTGAAGGCTTTTAGCTTCAACATAGTGCATTAGGCAAAACTGTACTTCAAAGTATTAATTTGTGCATTGTTCTATTTATGAGATTATAAAGACAAGGTTTCAAAAATAACTATACTATGAATGGCATGTTTATTAATATTTAGGCAGGTTTAAGGTTTCGTATCTATAAGATAATGTCCTTGAAAAGCACCTTTTGTAACTATGTACCAGGTACTTTGTCTCTAATGTAATATACATAATGATACAACTTGCTTAATGTTTTGTGTGCTGCTCACTAAAAATCAATACAATTATTAAAGTGATGAAATATGTTAGCCTTGCCATAGTTACCTTAGCAACTTGTGGGAATGTGAGTTGTAAATAACTGTTTCTTTTATATTCTGAGCCAAAAAAAAAACATGTTTTAATGGTCATGTCATATAAGCTACTTGAAAATGACCTGAAAGTCTCATATTTTTGTAGTTTTTCTTTATAAAATCAAATTAATTTAGCTATGACTATTAGTATAGTTTCCCTTACCTTATTTAAAAATAATCTGTTACTCAGTTACTTTTTAAAAATGAACCATGTTTTATATATTTATTTGTTGGAAAAAAGTAATATTTTGCATTCTGCTGTACTAGGCAAAGTGTCCCTAGTAAAATAAATAAAATAGTGACAAAAGTGTCCCTGCCGCGGTAAACTTAGATTCTTTCATAGAAAGTAGAACAAAATGTGCCAAACATATTTTTAAATATAATTCAAGGTAAAATCATAGAGCATGACTTGGCCTTGTTGGGAGACATAGAGTGGCTATGAAGGAGCCAAGTTTTCTGTTAAGAGAATGGATTATTAAAACTCCTCCTGAGGAGTGATGTTAAACATCTATCCCATTAAAACAAAAAGACAGGAGAACATCCTCGGGAGAATTACTGCAGTTAGAGGATAAGATGCTAACAAGACATAGGAACAGAACAAAGGTGGGTGTATTCAAGAATGTAGTGTAAGAAGGGGGTAATCTTCAAAGAGTTATCAAAATTCACTCGTTATTTGTGTATAAAAAATGGAAAACAACAGGGAGGAAGGAAGGAAGGAGTCAAGAGTGGGATCTTAAGAGCACTCAGATAGAAAAGTGATGGTAACATAATCCAGGATCATAAAGAAGCAATAATAATTAGCTTTATTCAACATACCTTTGGAAAGGACCTGTCTTGGTCACTTTACTCTCACTGCTGAGGCAAAATACTTGATGCTCAAAATGAAGGATGGGAAGGTTTATTTAGCTTATAATTTGTGGAGGTCTCAGCCCATACTCAGCTGGTTCCAAGGCAGGGTGGCATTGCTAAGGTGAAACCGCTCATAGCGGCCCAAGAGAGGGAAAAAAGAGGAAAACACACCTCTTTTCCTTCCTTCTGTTGTATGCCGGCTACCTGCCCCTGGGGGGGTGCAGCACTCACACTGCCAATCCCAGCACTAGACAATGAACCAATTACAAATCCTAGACTCAGCTGCCTTCAAAAGCCCCCCCACCATGATCACGTGACGCTTTGGGGGCCATCCAAAGACAAACCATAACAGGAGACCTTTGTAAATCTGGGAGCACAGAATCTCGAGAGGCTTCCTATACAGAGAGCAGTGTGTACTGTTTTCTGCAGTAAATTCCAGTGTTTTACACTGATTTGAAGGTCATCTTAACCAGTTTCTCAGTTGTACATGAAATTTCCTTATATTCTTTCTGCAGGTGCATTCAGTCATTTTTAATACAATTGTAAAAATTTCTTTTAGCTGGGAATTTAGCTCAGTGGCGCAAGTGCTTACCTGGCAAGTGCAAGGTTGTGAGTTTGATCTCTGGTACACACACACACAAAAACTGTCTTAATTTTTCATACATTGAATACAAAATTGGCTACCTGGTTCTCCCTTTCGGGATAGGACACAGAACAAAATCATGGCTTCTTTTATACCTCTTATTTCTTCTTACAGTGTATTTTATAAAAGACAACTCTGTGGAATACTATCAGCAAGTAACTTTGGAAGCCACATTTTATAAACTCCTTAAAAAATCACCAAGCACCTTGGAATAAATTTGAAATGTCCCCCAGTAACTCATCTTTTATTTTTTATTGTAATCCATATCCCAAAATGTATTCTATATGGGAACCCTTACTGTCTTTCTTTTTTAAAACATGAGATGTATTCATACTTCAGAAAATGAGTATATGTGTCATTTTAACGGGGACACTGATTGTTGTCTTTAATCACTTCGTACATGACGTGATACTCATATTTGTATGCAATGCTAACTACCTTTCTAGGGACAGACCTATTTTGGCAGTACACATCCAAGGTTATGGCAAACCATGTAACCAAAAATACCTGATGTAACTACATGTAACTCCAAATCTCTGTTTCTTTTGAGGTAATTTAAGACTAACTATGTTAAGTGTGCTTTATTCGTTTCACATCATGGAACAGAATAAACTCAGAGTCTGCTCCAAGGAGAGTTGCCAAGACATTTCTACCCTTTGTAATTGGTGTTTGTTTAAAAAAAAAAAAAAAAAAACCATGCTGGACTTTGAATTTCTGAAGGAATGAAGTGACTGACCAAATTGTTCTCACTCTTGACTGTGTCCTTGTTTGTATGGCAATGGCTCCCTACTGCAGACAGCTGCGTCCTTCATATGTTTCAAGCTAAAGCATCAATGAAATCTGAATAAAAAGGAAACTAAACAGAGAATCTTACGACAGCCCTCTCATCAGTTCATATTAAATTATAAAAAAATATATTGCGCATAATGACACTGAAAATTTTTAATATACGTAAAATGTGTATCTTTATAATATTCCAATAAAACACACTTTTTGGAAGCAAAATGTGCCCTTATTATTTTTTACCTGACAAACAAGCCCTTCTCCTGTTAAAAAATATGTTCACTCATTCCTTCTTAGACAATACAGGCAGAGTCTTTATTCTTCTTATACATTCTAAATTTTCTTAAAAATCATCAGCTAAAAAAAATCTGTTATTATTCTCATGATTGGGTCTTCTCTATTAATGTGGGTTTTTCCAGCCTCATTCCTTCTTAATTGCACTCTGGTCCTCTGTAGCTTCACAGAGTTTTCAAGAAGTTGTTCTGAAATCACATTTTACAACTGTTTTCATAATGTTATTCAGTGAACTTAAAATCTAATTTCTTTTAGAAGTGAAGCTGATGTTCTTCAGATAGCTACACCAGAGATAGAGGGAGCAGACACAGCTAAAGAGATGTGGAAAAGTAATGGGAAACATGTTAAAGCATTGTAAGAAGAGAACATGTAGATGTACACTTTAAAAAAGAAACATTTAGATTTTCAAATTTTAATAAGGTAATGATAAGCAAAATACGTATATCTCACACAAACTCTACTCAGGTTTTGAAAAAATTCTGCCTAGAAAATACCACTCTGCCCCCCAAAATATGTAAGAGATTATCAGTATATCATGACTTTTAGAGGTTTCAATTTTGTTTAGCACGCATGCAAAAAATGAGGCAAGTGTAAGAAACAAATAAAGCATGACAGTTGAAGGAAGGTCTTCCCAGCCTGACTAGTATTAGAAGCCATTGTATGATACACTAAGTCATAAATTGTTTCTATTCTCATGTTAACCACTGCATTTGCAACATAAGACTCAACCATTTCCTGCCAACTATTTACTAGCCCCACCCCTTTCTATGAATATAGATTAGTTGTACTGTTGGAAACAACAAAGAGAACTGTGATCACAAGAAACTATTCTAGTTTCATAATAACATGAATAAATTAAAATACCGGACTAGTTTTTTCACACTTGAGAATACTGAAAACAAATGTAACTCTAATACAACATATTAGCATTGATTTGATAAGTCAGATAGTCATTTAATATTTAATAAGCACCTACTATGTACCAATGGTCTAGCTGGAACTAGAGAAACAAATGTAAAATATTATCATATTTAGCCTCACTGAGTTATAAATGATCTTATCTAGGAGTCAGTTATGTAAACACTATATTAGTCAATAGTACAATAGATGCATAAAATATAGAGGTAGTTCAGAGAAAAACAATTAAATCTACGAGGAAAGGCAGATATATCTTAAGGAAGAATATTTCTGCATTTGGATGTCTGTAGGGATAGATATTAGTTTTCAACAAAATAAACCAATAACTGGCTTTTGCACTGAATTGTTTTGAAAAACGATGATAAATATTTGAAGTGATTACAGTTATAATAATCTGGAAAATAGAAGGAAACTGGAAAAATTTAACCCTATTCCTTCAACAAATCAGGAAATTACTCAAATTAAAGGAGCCACTAGTGTTAAAAACCAGAGAAATTTATGCTTGCCAATATGGAATATTCATTTAAGAGCACGGAAAATGTGAAATAAATCTTCCCCAATTAACTTTTTAAAATACATTTACTCTTTTTGGTATGTATATATAATTCCTTCTTAAAATGTTAAGATATGGAGAAAAGTTATTGTAAATCCTAATATCATCTATATTACAAAGTCAAAAACTTACAAGAAATTGGTTATCATCTTAGTAAGGAAGAAACCACACATAGCCAGTTAGACAGGCAAAGAGATCTTGGGCATGAAATAGAGTGCAGGTGTGGGTAGCAGGTTTAAGATTTCCTTAAAAGGAAACTTCTGCTTAGGGAGGAAAATTCTACACTATCATTTTTCAGATTAGTTATCAAAGACTTAGAGAATTATTGGCCTATGAGGAAGATTTAAAACTGTAGAGTTTATATTTTTATATGCAAACCCAAAGTGATCGGTTTATCTCTTATATTTCTATAGTTAAAGTAAATCATCAGCAATGTTAATTTTGAATTTTGCTTTACATGGTATCTATATTTCAGGGGATATAATTAGTTATATGAGCAATATTCTGTTGTATTGTAGAAGTAATATAGAAATAGCCTTCCTGAAGATGCTGTATTTGAGTTTTTCAAAAGTATAATTTTATGAGTTAGTAAAACAATGACTATATTCTACCTTGTAAATCCAATTGTGGTAATTCTGGGCATTTATACATATTTCCTGCTTGGGTTGTCATCTGACAGTGATTGATTTCTAGCTATTACAGCACTATTTTTCTTTGATTATCTCTCAATTAAGTGAAATACACAGAACCAGAATATTTAATGTAGTGTTGGTTTCTTTAATACTGATTAAAGAGTAGGAGGTGTCCTATAGAGAACCCCTCCCAGTCCTTGTCTTGGTACAAGAAGTTTATATTAGTAAATTAAGTAATTTATCTCAGTAAATTAATTCCAATATACCACTTTCAGTGCAACTCATGGTGAAAATAAAGACACTGAGACATATTTATAGTTATAGGGAGTCCTAAGTCCAGCCAAATTGGTGGTTCACCAGAACAAAATCTTGACCTAGGGGGCAACCCAGAGTTTATGAATTCATGAAGAAGGGAGTGGCTTGAGATGAGTGACGGTGAGAACGGTGGGAATTACATGAGAACTGTGAGCTGGGCTGGAAAACAGGTCTGAAAGCACCTCTGCAGTGTGCAGAGAGAGAGTTAAGCAGAAAGACTGATTTGTATAACACAGCTGAGGTAGCATGTAATGTTTTGAGGCCAGTTCTGAAACACAAACTTTTCTGCCCTGGGAAGTCACAGCCTCTTAGCACTAGGGTGGATCCCAGCTGATAGTGATGAAGGTGGTTTTTCATCCCTAAAGGCTCAACCATGTGTTTTGGGAGTAGGGCCAGGAAACAGCCACTGTCCCCTAGCTTCAAAGATTACACATCGGCACTTCATTTAGCCCTATTTACATCGCTTAGAGCCAATTTAAGGGCTAAAGACATGGCCTAGCCAGCTCTGTGCATATCAGTACATGGAGATAGGACCAAGGTTAGCCAAATTGGAGCTAATTGCTCTTTAGTCAAGGGGAGTCATCCAGGTGATCCTCTACAGTGTGCCATGTGAAAGTGGTTTAGCTCCCTTTACAGATTAGATCGTTTTATCTTGATATATCATAGTAATAAAAAATTAAGCAGAAGCAAATACAATGACAGATGAAATGAATCATAAATGCAAAGACTTTTTGTGCTGACAAAAAATAACGTAAAAATATACAGAGAATTCCTACAAATCAATGAGTGAAAACAATCCAATAAAAATGGCTTAAAGTCATGTGCAGGAACTTCTAAAACAAAAAATAAGATTTGGTAACATATACGTAAAGATATTGAAAATCATGATTGATCAAAATAATGCAAAATAAGTACCACATACCTGCACTGCTTGACACACTTTTATTTAAAAAAAATAGTTGGCAGTACCTCATATTGGCGTATAGTATTTAATATGTTGCTGCTAGAAATGTAAATTTCTACAAACACCTTGGAGAAAAATTCAAATCTCCTGTTACTGAAAAACTATATAATTTATGACTCATCAATTTTTATGTATAGCAGGATCATATGTAAGTATGCGCACAGTAGAATTAGCCACAATTGGAAAATATGTAGAAACCTCCTAAATACCATTTCTCAAGGGTAGAGTAACCTTGGCTATTCTTACAAAGGAGTACTCAAAAAGAAAGGAAATGTTCATTATTGTATATATATATATATATATATATATGCAATAATATATATAACATAGAATATATAATATATACAATATATTATGTGAAATACATATATATATATAAGCCCCTAAAGATTAAATATAGCATAATTATTTTTCCACAAATTTCAACAAATAATGGAAACTAAATTATCTTTCATAATAGACACAGACATATTAAAAGGAAAATAAATTAATGGTAAACATAGTATTTAAAATTATGTTGGGAGGTTGGGGATTTAGCTCAGTGCCATAAGCACCTGCCTGACAAGCATGAGATCATCAGCTCGATCCCTGGCACCAAAAATAAATAAATTAAATAAATAAATAAATAAATAAATAAAATGGTGGAAGGAAGCAAGAGGGTAGGAAGGCATATAGTAGATATAAATTATTTTCAAGATCCCAATTTCTGTTATGGTTAATTGGATTATGATCACCTATTGCATTCTTAGAAAGCAGCTTAACTAGTTACATTTTTAAGTAAATTAATGCATGCATAGAACAATGAAGAATTATGTCAGAAACCAAGAATTAACATTGATAAAATTCTGTGAGACTATGGTTCTGCAGATTTTCAAATCTTCAATAACAAAAATACATGAGACTGTGCTGAATAGTCTAAGTTAAAACTGTAAATTTATCTAAGATTCTATTTTATGATTGGTATCTCAGAGAAGCAGAGAACGATCTGATCATGCTTAAGAATGATTTAATATAGCCAACATACTGCACATTAAATCTATTTATCCTACATAATTTCAATATGATGTCCTTTTAAAAATTATTTGCAGTACGAAGAACACAATGCAAAGATTTATACATGCAAGGCCAGCTCTCTACCATTAAGCTACAACTGCCTTCCTATTTTGATCTTCCAAAATCTTCCTATCTCTCTTCACTAACCTGCTGTTACTTTGGTAACACCAGGTGCCAAAAAGAAATAGATTTAAGATTTCAGAATTCTGTGTGTGTGTGTCTTTCTGTTAACTGTCAGAGGTCATATGTTACTTTGCTTGGATATAGTAATCATTTCATTATGCATATATATATATATATATATCAAATTATCATATCCTATACTGTAAATGCATTTAATAAGAAAATGTATGCTGGTAATCAATTTCTTTTTGGATAACTTAGTTAATCACTTACCTCTTTCAAATTGCATAATCAATTTTTGGTGGAAATAATGTAAGCACTATCATAGGGTTCAAGTTGATAGTCTCTTCGATGATAACTTCATCTACCATTTAAGACTTTGTGCACTGTTTTGAATTTCAGCATATATTGTTTGGAATCCAAAGGAAATGAATGGCAGACTTTCAAATCTACCATTGGTCAGTTTGGAGAGGAGCTTAACACAAGGGATACTCTCTCTGTTGTTTATACAACAGAAACAACTCCATATTTATTTAAAGAGACTAACAGTATCAAATAAAACTGTATTCCATAACAAAGTAATGTCAGTACCCATACTTATTACAAATTTACCATGTATTCTTTTGTCTTTCAAAAAGTGACTGTGCTAGACAAGTGAGTCATTGCTCTTTAGAAATTTGTCGACACAGTCAGCAACTGAGTCTATCACTTTGCTGCTTTATCTACCCACTAAGAACACTTGCAACTTGGCATTATTTCAGAAAGAGTGACAGTCATCTTACTGTCAGTACACTTCTTGGAACAGAAGCTGTACTTTGTCTTCTTGATGTTTGTACGGTTTTAGAAAACCCAACCAAGACTGGCAGAGGATTGCAGCAACTTTTACAACATTCATTTAATGATGAAATTTGTCCTTTATGTTTTATGCTGTGTTATTCATTTTAGAGTAAAAATTTTGAAACAATTTGTTTAGCATTGTTTTCATTCTATTAAGAGATAATTCTGAATATAATTATATGTTAAAGAAATTACAGAATTTTTTCATTTAAAAATGGCAAATAAATACATGCAAAAATGTTTAACATCACTGGTCATTAGAAACGCAAATTAAAACAACACTGAGATTCCATCTTGCCCCAGAAAGAATGACTATCATCAAAAAATCATCCAAAAAATGCTGGTGGGGTTGTGGGGAAAAAGGAACCCTTCTCCATTGCTGATAGGAGTGTAGACTGGTGCAATCACTGTGGAAATCAGTGTGGAGAGTCCTCAAAATACTAGGACTAGAAGTCCCATTCAACTCAGCTATTCCCCTTGTGGGTATTTTCCCAGAAGAATGGAAAGCATCATACCACAGCAATATACGGGTACTCATGTTTATAGCAGCTGAGTTTGTAATAGCTAAATCTTGGAAATAACCCAAAAGCCCAACTACTGAGGAACAGATAAAAAAAGATGTGGTAGTTTTATAAAGTGGTGTACTACTCAGCTATAAAGAAAGATAAACTCAAGGGTTTTATGGGTAAATAGATGCAAGTAGAGATCATACTCATAAGTGATGCACATGTAAACATTGTATTGTCTTCCTAGTGCAAGAAACTGAAAGAGTAAATAATATCCAAAAGGCACAATACATATTATAAAAGGGAAAGAAACTGCTTAAAATGAAAGAACAACTAGGATGGGGAAAAGGAAATAAAAGGAAGGGAAAAAGAAATATATATGTATGTATGTGTCTGTGTGTATATATACAATATATATATATATATATGATAGCTAAGATATTATATTACTCATTCTATTAGTTCATTGAAAGGAACAGTGTTTATATTGTCTGATCAATTTTGCATGACTATAGTAATCTGAGGAAATACTTTGAAGACAACAATATACAATGTAATAACCATTGTTAATTTACTATAATTTTGTTTTGTATCCTTTTTACTGTTTTCATTCTCTTTTAAATAAAAAAATTGAAAGCTATACATGTTCAAAGTGACAAGCTCACTGTTGTGCTACTTTTTTAAAAAATTTTATTTAAAGAGAATAAAACAAAACAAAACAAAACAGAATAAAGGGTAGCAACAATACAGTATTCCAAGGAGAAAAGGAAAAGAACAACAACAAAAAACCCTAAAAAAAATTATTGCTTGACAAATTACATACTGACTTCTTGGAAATAGTTGTTCAATTTACAAAGTTAAAACATGTAAAGTAGACATTCAAACAGTGAGACTGTCAACAGTTCTGCTCCACAATCTGACAAAAACAGCAATATGGTCATCCATCTTACCCATGCAAATATACATGCAATTATATCAAAAGGGTAGA
>PVJX010014795.1:0-44020 GCA_004027295.1 Dolichotis patagonum | reverse complement strand
AATGTAAAAGACTTCTATGCTGAAAGTTACACTATGCTAAAAAAGGAGTTTGAAGACGATATTAGAAAAAGGAAGGATATTCTTTGTTTTTGGTTAGGAAGAACCAACATTGTGAAAATGACCATACTCCCAAAACTGTCATACAGATTTAAATCAATCTCAACCAAAATACCATTCACATACCTTACAGACCTAGAGAAAACACTCCTAAAATTCATTTGGAAACAGAATAAATGAAGAATAGCAAGGGCAATTCTGGGCAACAAAGACAAGGCAGCAGGCATCACAATTCTTGACTTGAAATTATGTTATAAAGCTACAGTGATAAAGATCATCATGATATTAACAAAGAAATAGGCCTGAGGATCAATGGAAGAAATTAGAAGACACAAACACAACTACAAAGACACTCAGCCACCTTACATTTGACGAAGGGGTTAAACATGTTCACTGGAAGAATGATAGCCTCTTTAATAAATGGTGTTGGAATAATTGGCTCTCCACATGCAGAAGACTGAAACTAGATCCATGCCTATCACCATGCACAAAACTAAAGTCTAAGTGGATAAAAGACCTAAACATTAAAACAGAAACACTAAATATACTAGAAGATAAGGTAGGTAGAAATCTTGGAGACATAGGGGTAGGCAGAGAATTCAGGAACAAAACGCAAACTGCATGGGAAACACTTCCTAGAATCAACAGCTGGGATCTCATCTCATAAAAAGGTACCTCATCTCATTAAATGGTTTTTGCACATCAAGAGAAATCACCAACAAAGTGAAAAGAAAACTCACACCATTGGAAAGAATTTTAGCCAGCAGACCCTCAGACAAAAGACTTATATCCAGAATATATAAAGAATTGAAAGGCATTAAACCCCCCAAATTCAAAGATCCTCTCCAAAAATGGGCATCTGAAATGAACACACATTTCTCAGATGAAGATATACAAATGACAAATAAATTCATGAAGAAATGTTCGCCATCACTGGTCATTCAAGAAATGAAAATTAAAACAGCATTGAGATTTCATCTCACTCCAGAAAGAATGGCTACCATCCAGAAATCAACTGATAACAAATGTTGGAGAGGCTATGGGGAAAAAGAAATACTTCTCCACTGTGGAGGGGAGTGTAGACTGATGCAGCCACTGTGGAAATCAGTATGGAGATTACTCACAAAACTAGGATTGGGAGTTCCATTCAATCCAGTTGTTCCCCTTCTTGATATTGTCCCAGAAAAACTGAAAATGACATTTCACAGCAATATATGTACACCCATATTTGTAGCAGCACAATTTTTAATAGCTAAATCTTAGAACCATCCAAAATGCCAATCAACTGCAGAATGGATGAAAAAGTTGTAGTATTTTTATACAATGGAATATTACTCAGCTATAAAAAGTGATGATCTTGAAGCTTTTATAGGTAAATGGAGGCAATTGAAGACTATTCTCATAAGTGAAATAAGTCATACATTTGTAAATATCATGTCATCTTTCTAGTACAAAAATAGTAATAAAAAGTGAAAGAGTAATATTTTCCAAAATGTATAATAAATAATGTACTAATGAAAGAGAAAGAAAGTGCTCTAAAGGATATAACTATACATGTTTAAATGTGCAAGATTGAGAAAACATACTACTAAGTTTTTGTTGGTTTAGTGAACAGAATGATTTTCATTCCATTGTTTGTCTACTTTTTAAGCTTTGATTTTGTAACTTGAAGAGCTACTTCTATGATAACGAAAGGTAATTTATCAACTAGTGATTTCTCACGTTTTTTTCTTTTTGAAATGCTGTATTATTTCTACCCTTTTTGCTGTTTTGCTTTTTTTTCTCTAAATAAAAAATTTAAAAATAAGAATGCAACTTTCCAGTTTTTTCAGCTCACATTCTCTGGGCACAACCATCCCACTTTCTGTATCCATGGATTTGACTATGTTACCGACCTTATGCAAGCAGAACCTGGAAGTGTCTTCTTCTCTGTGACTGGCTTCTTCACTTAGCTTCTGCCTCCTGGGTAAATCTGTATTGGCAAGTTTCCTCCCTGGTTAGAGCTAAATAATGTTTTGTAGTACATATACAGCACAGTGTACATATTCATTCATCCATCAATGAATGCTGAAGTTGTTCCATTATTTTGGCTGTCATAAACAACGCTATGACAAAGTGACAGTGTCCGTAAGTTTGGATAAATACATGGAAGTGTGATGCGTGGGTTACACAATTCAGTTCTCGTGGTTCAGGGGTGTCCACATTGTTGTCTGTGTAGCCCGCACCCTTTGATCTCCTTCCCTGCCCACAGGAGCTCCAGTCTGATACAGCTTTTTAAGGGAATGACAACACTATCACATGTATGGAGAAACCTCACCATGATTTTGATTTGCATTTCCATGGGGATTAATGATGTTAGCATCCTTTCTTTTACTTCTTTTAGGATTTTTACCTCTTTTTTGAAGAAAAGTTTGTTCATGTGATTTAGCTACATTTTATATAGATTATCTTTGTACTTATGCACAAATGATTTTGTGAGATCTTACCATTAGAAATAGTTTAAATCCATGATAAATTTTCTGTTTTATTATGCAAGATTGTGAGTGCATGAATAATATGCAAACAAATCTATGCATTCCTTACTGGTTTAAAAGTAATATGTCACAAACGTATTTAAACATTACTATTTTTATCAGCTTCAATTTTACCATAATTATTTAGATATTTCATTTTGACTCTTTTTTTTAACTACCTCTCTTCCTCCTCCTTCTCCTCCTTCTGGTCCTCCTCTTCTTCCTCCTCCTTCTCCATCTTTTTTTTCCTTTTGTTAGTCCATGCTTGTAATGATTACATTCACTGTAAGTGATTGTTTCATGTACACAACACATTTCAATTCCCTTCTTTGCACCACTTTCCTCCACCCTTTTTTTATGTTTCCAGCATGAGATTCACTTATTTATCTTACAAGACCTAAGAGGGTTAATTAAAAGCAGACTGATAGGCCAAAGAACCTGCAAAACTTTTAAGAGAACTGAAGGCACACTTGTACATACATTGTGCACAATGGATTACAATTCTTATTTTTTCCTCTTGTTTTGAATTTCTACCTCAAGTAGTAGATTAGTATGAGCTACTGTTAGTCATGCTCTGCAAAGAAAAACAAAAAGAACAATTTTGTAGGCATCAAATAAAAAACCTGACACGTTAACAATGTGTGCTGCAAGTTCATTGTGAAAACATTCAACAAACTGCAGTGGCAATTAGAACATTATAAAATAGTACTGACCAATACATAATAAATAATTGTCAGATACTGCAAAACAAAATATGCTATATATTACTACAGACAGGCTAATGGAGAACTTATGTCACCTAGTTCTCTATGAGAACACATGCTTCCTTGAGAAATTTTCCTCCCGGCTTCTTTTTTCTTTAATCAGCATTTTAGTACATTTTGTCTGCTGCAGGGAAATACCCTGAACTGGATGCCTTCTAAGCAGTATAATTTGCTGCCTCCTGGTTCTCTAGGTCGAGAGGTCCAAACTCAAGGCATTAGCAGCCCCAGCTCCATGGTCATCTGCTGGCTTCAGGGCGGGAGGCTTCTCCTGCTCCTCTTTCGTCAAGATGATGCTTCTAACAATGAAGCCTCTGCCCCATGACCAAGTTATTTTTCCTTCTACTGTCACCTTTGGGAACTTCAACATAAAAATTTGGGGGCGATATAGAGGCCTTGAGAATTACATTTATAAATTTTTCACATGAAGTAAAGGTCTCAGTTGAGCAGAATGTTACTGAATGAAATACAAATGCAGGTAAACAAATTTATTTAATGAAACTGATTGAATAATATTTTTTCCTAAGCACAGCACTCTTACCTTTTTGAGTACAGTTTGAACACTTTGTTTTGTAAGGAATGAACACTGACACTTGGAGATAAAACCAGTGCCTGGCTTCCCACCCCTTGGCGGAATGGTGCAGGGGAGCGAGTGGGAGCAAAGGGCACCCACCTCAGGTCCACACTGCGGGAGGACCTTGCTGTGAAGCTTCCCTGAGGTCAGAGCCACCTGGAGGCTGTGCAGGGACCCTTCAGCCTGGTAGTGTTGGGATAATGTGTGCCATTTACGGTACCATCTTTATATTCAGGTGCAACAGGATTGAAAACTCTGAGTGTTTACATTTTTAAAAATGTATTTCAATTATAGACCCTTATTCTGTTGTCCTTGTCACTGTCTGAGGCAGTTCTGCAAGTCTTCTATCCTGCCTTACAGGGCGTAATAAACATATATCGTGAATACTGCCAATTCAAGGGACAGGCAGGCTCCTGAAACATTAGGGAATGCCCTGACCCACTTACTCTCTGGACCTGGCACCCTGTGACTTCCAGCTGTTCCACGGAGCCTTGGTGACCGTGGGAGGTAAAAGTTAGGGATCAGTTTGGGATGTTTAGGTAGATAGGAAAGACAGTGCAATTAGAGACACATAGAACGATTCTCAGATCTGCATCAGAAAGCAGCAGGAACATGGGAAAAATGCTTTTGATCCAAGAGGAAGGAATTTGAAGAAGCTTAGTGACAATTTGTCTCTCATGGTAGCCACTTTAAAATTCAGTGTTCACTATGTTTTTTGATTCCGTATCTGATACATGCGTGTGAAAGTTATTTTGCACATTCGGTGAGGTATGAAGCAGAAGGGTGAGATTTCTCGGGGTTCAGCATGCTGCTGGGGCCTGAGGGTGGAGAGCTGGACAGGTGTGGGTTGGCTGGAGAGCACATTTTATAAAGAGACCCCTAAAGGAAAACTAGTAATACATATTTCATTGCGTGAATTGCAGATCCCCAGACAGATACTAGGCAATGGTATGAACACTGAAGCTGAGGTTTCATTTTACTGTTTGCATTCAACTTTGGTTTGCTTAAGTAGCAATCCAAGTTGCTGGAGTCATCTTAGCCCAGTGACCTTCCAGTTAGACATTAAATATAGTATATGTATGTATAGGCACATATATTTATGTATACCTATGTAATGTGTACATATATCATGAATGTGTGGGATACTTTCATTACATAGTCCATCAGAGGAACGAGCCATGTGCCTCGTCTCCCATGGGTGGCCCCATCCCCCCCCCCGGGGGAGGGAGGTCAGAGACCCACACTGGGTTTTGCTGTTCATACACTGTGGAACTTTGGCTAACTCTGCCCTCCATCCTTGGCATTGTTTTCTGAGTTAGTCAAATGAGGAAACCAGAATAAACGGTTACTAACATCCATTGCAACGCAAATCACAAATCATTAGTTTTCGCATTCCAGGAAATCACAGAAGCTCAGCGATCTCACAGAGCAAATATGTAAACACTGTTTGAGAGGGAAAATCATTGTGGAAGCAAATCTATTCCCAAGTCTGAAGGACCTCTACTGGATACATATTATTATCCATGGTGATGCATTTCCTGACTTCATTTTCATTTTCCATGAGTTAAATATTTAGCCACGTACTTCAGTAAATCTTTTCTCTGTTGTTGTGATGATTCACATTACAATTTCTTATGTAAAATCTTATCCACAGTACAGGCAAAACCAAAGAGAGTTAGAAATGATCAACATCGAAGGAGGTCATTTTAGGAGGTAGAAAGTCTGTGTTGAGGTCTGTCTTAAGCAGTTGCTGAAGCAACAGCAATCAGATATGACAACTTACAGAGGTGCAAACAAGAGTATATAATCAAGAACACATCACTAACCAGGAGGCAGAAGCAGTGTAAGCAAGACACCACGAGCACACCCAGATATGAAAGACAGACACACTACCAAGAAAGGACGGATGGAAACCTAACCCTAAGACTAACCCTACAGCTATGCATGGAGGGAGTGGTGGGTTATGCAAGTCGTGACCCCACCCTTGCTCTCTGTATTTTCTGATACCATGTCAACCTCTTCCACTGACTGCAAGCATCCGGAGGGGGCGGGGCTCAGATTATGCAGGTAATAGAGATTGGAGCAAGTGGAAGAGAGAGGGACGATAACTACTCAGTATAAATACGGAATAACTGGTGTGGCCATTCTGTTTTCCTTCTTAGCATCCACCCATGTAGTTCACTGAGGAGAAACTCATAGCCACCTTTCCCCAAAACAGGAAAGAAAAATCCCAACAGCAAACACAGCTTGACTGTAAAGACATCGATTTTACACACTAACAACTGATATTTAATACCCAAGGTGCTTCTCATGTAAGCTTGTGGGGAAATGCATTAAAATGTCTAATAGTCATAACAACAGACACATAGCTACTCTGTGTCTTCAAATCTAGCAAGACATATTGTTGAATTATATGGTCATACTTTCCTTCCTCCACCACTCATTTGATTTTATTATTACCTTTTTCAATATGTCAGCAGACTGGCTTCATTAGATTCCTGGTAGGATGGCAAAAATCATCATTAGTCTTATACTAGTGATCCTGGCTCTTCGGAAAACTGTCAATTTCACTGATAATTATACATATTTAAATGTACTATCATAAAATCATCTGGTCCTGCAGATTCTAGATGTAGTTCAATTTGCGATAACTGCCAAGATTTAGTGCTCTCTTTCTCTCTCCCAGTGATGATAATTGTCCCTGCCACAACAAGGACTCCTTCTAAAGAAATACTTTACCTTCCACCTTGTATAAGAGATACAGCAAAGTTTTCTCTGCCTGAGTCTTACATTATTTCTCCACTATACCTGCATTGCTTGGCATTTGTGTGTGAGCTTCCCCTCAAAATGGCAGTTTACTTCTTGTGTTTGTTCCTATAGTGACTTAAGATTTCACCTTAGACACTTCACAGAACTCTCAGAGCTTATGCTATGAGTGATTTACATAGCATTATAAGTTACACAGTGGTTCATAGAGAAGGGCATAAATCAATGCATGTTTGATAAATGAATGTGAATGTGTATCTGTGTATGTAATAAATATATATATATATTTAGAGAGAGAGAGAGAGAGAGAGAGAGAGAGTACAGCCCTATTCTACGAGGTAACTGAACTGTATGACAGCAATATGCCAGGAACAATTATATAGGACTGAAACTGTGTCATGCTAACTGTATAATTTCCCTGTGCAATATATATTATTGATGATGTACTTTTGTTTTTCATCAAGTCTGAAATACAGAGACCGAAAGTAAATTCTCATGGGCACACCAGTCATAATATTAGAAATGGCATGATAGAGATTTGAAAGTAAAACATCTTATTGAAGGTTTTCTTTTCCCTTTAACGCAATATGGAGTTTCTTATTTGCACTAATGCTCATCAGCTTTTTTTTCTTTACACACAATAAAATTTATAACTGAAAAGAAAACTTATTAAAATGGTACTTTTACTTGAAAAGTAACCTAGAAATTTCAGAAGATAATTGGAGACAGTGAACTTGACTATCATTTCACAACAAGGATTTTTAATCACTGTCATTTCACACAAAGGAATCAGAAACAGCCCAAAAATATAAGTTTAGTAATTTGAGGGGACTCTATAAAAAGCGCTCAAGCTGAAAAGAATGACTTAGATGTAAGTCAATATACAAGCAGGCAATTATTTAGAACCATGTATTAAAAGCTATGGGATAATTTGTTAGGAATAACAGTCATTTCTTGCAATAAATTTTCTATAACCAATTCTTTTCTAACTACAGGTGGGAATATGATACTAGTGTAAATTTATTTCATCTGCTTTTAAACAAAAGTCATAAATGTAACATTCTTTGGGAATAAAAGGACATGCTAGTGAAATCATTCCCACATGCATTGTATAAACCACCAAAGAGCTCCTCTATACTTGAGACCCGGCCCAGGCTTCCCTGGAGCTATTCATTCTAAGTACAGCACAGTGATGGTAAGGATTTACGTTGTTCAAGGGTGCTGTGTGCCTTTATTCCCTTGACCCTCAGCATTCACCCTCTCTTGAGGTCCCCTTCTTTCCTCACTGGCAGGACCACCCAGCAGGTAAATGCACAGAAACCACCAGGTCACTCATGATGAATGGGGAAGTGCTGTGGGTCACTCTTGGCTCACCATTCTGGGTGCAGAGAACCGCAGTTAGAGGAAACCGTCTGAAGTCATTAGCCAGAAGGTGTGTTGCAGAAAAACAGGAAAATACAGTGCACCCTGTCACACAATATGCTCCCTAACTTTCTGCGTGCAGAGCTGAGCATAACCATAGCAATAACCATCACAGTAACGGGACCACGAATGGGTCACCCGCACTGAATGCCCTCAGGTTCCTTCTCGCCACCTGAGTACTTACATCATCCCCAAAGGAGGACCCTTTCTATTGGCCCTGTTTACTCAGAGAAGTAAAAGTGACTTAGAAAGTTTCCACAGCCTCCTAAGCATGTTTGTGCACCACATAAAGCTTCTCCTTCACCTGGAATTAAACAGGAATTTCTAATTCTGGACAGATTGTCCCACTTGTTCCCCACAGCTATTTATTTTAAAGTATGAAACACTGTGAATTATGTAGAATGTTTTTCCTGGCCTGAAAATGCAATCCCTCACCATAGAAAATTTCAATGAGTTGCTTTATTTTGGTATATGACCTAGGTGCTCCCTCATCCTCATGGACCTCTGATTAAAGCTTTAAAGAAGATGTGATCTCTGGAGGAAACGCATGTTTGAAAGAGAAGGTCTTATAATTTGCAGCTGCCAAGCAGCCCGTGAGCCTTACAGGTTTTCCAGCAACAAGGACCTTTACTGAATGTTTGTAATAATTAGCTCACATGGAAGCTTTCCTGACTAATAATAGAAATCTGTTGACAGATTATTTTGGTCCTGTGATAGGAAGCTTGTCTAGCATACACACAAGGTCCTAGGTTTGACCTACTAGCCTTGATGAAATAATATTTGTATATACATTTTGATTAATCACCTTTAGCGTGTGTGTATATCTCTGCTACTGCAGGCAAAATTATTTTGAAGCTCTACTTTATAACTAAGATAATAAAGACTACAAATTATACAGTACGTTATAATAAATAAAGTTCAATAGGCTACAGTGCTTCCTGAAAACCCCAGGAGAAGCAGTAGACCGTATCTTGGTGGGTCAGGGCAGGATAACAAAATTACAGTCCTTCTGAGCTGGGAAGATGAGATGCGTGACAGCGGTGGTCACCTTTGACAGACAAAGTTTCTGCACCACAAGGATTTTCTCTGAAGCTATTTGACACATTTTAGAATCTGTACTTTATTATCGAGAGAGCTCATGAAATAGGCCATGAGATTCCTTGATTTCTCAACAACGAACCATGAACTTTACTGCAGTCGGGTTCATTAAAAAGGAAATACAGCTGAAAATAAGACCCCCCCATGTGTATCATTTAATGCTAAGAGAAAACTTGAGAAATAAGAAGTTCCTGATTCCATTCAATATTCCGGATGAAAAAATTAAAGTTGACCTAAGAATAAAGTGCTCCTCACATATGAACTAAAGCTTTTGGTGTATATTTTTTGCCATGCAGTGCCCTACTGGAAGTCAGAATAACTCCATATTAACATGAGGAGAGGTTAGAAGGGAATATGCACCCCTCAAATCAGCGTAGCTCTGGATACCTGGTGCCCACAGACTGGAGAAGTTTGGGATGTGTCAAAGGCTGATGGTGGAAAGCAGGAAGCCACCTGCTGTAGTGCCAGGGCACCCCTGAGATATCAGTTGTGGGGGATGGACTGCTACCCCGTGCCCCACACCCCACACCTGCCAAATCATGCAGGAGCAGAGGGGAGCAGGGGGAGAGACCCTCAGCTGCTTCCCTGGTATTTCTTTTTTGTCCTTTTTTTTATTCAATCGGTACCAGGGATGAAACTCATGACCGCACGCTTGCAAGGCAGGTGCTTATGCCTCTGAGCTAAATCCCCAGCTCCTTCCCTGGTATTTCTGCACCCTGGAAGGACCAAGCAAGGAAGGGATCAGCTGGCACAGGAGAGATGTTCCAAAAGCAGGGGAAAGGTAACTGGTTTTGGGCTGAAGAATTGATTGGTCACTGGCAGTGTGTCTCTAAGGCTGCCTTGTGAATGGAAGACCTGAGCTGACCTGGAAATTAAAAAAGATGATGACGTCTATTAGGTGCCACTTCACTGCAGAGACTGCATTGCATGCCTGTGTATTGTACTTAATCGCAATGGCCAGAGAGTATCAGAAATTCATTTACCACTTTATTTCTTTTTTAAAAAATTTTTATTTAAAGAGAAGAAGAAAGAAGAAAAAACACAAACAAAACAGAAAGAGAGTAGCAACAATACAGAATTCCAAAGGGGAAAGAAAAAAAAAGAACAATAACCACCACAACAACAAAAAAACAAAAACAAAAATACTAAGAAATCAACACTTGATAAGTGACATACTGTCATCATTGGAAATAGTTGTTCAAGTTACAAAGTTAAAACATACAAAGTAGACATTCAAATAATGAGACTGTTAACGGTCCTGCTCAACATTCTAACAAAAACAGTAATGTGGTCATTTATCTTACACACTTAAACACACATGCAGTTATATCCTTTAGAGTACTTTCTTTTTCTCTCTCTTTTACAGTAGCAATTATACATTTTGGGTTTTATTACCCCTACAGTTCTTATTACTTTTTACACTAGAGACACAATGTGATATTTATAAATATGATTCTTATTTATTTCACTAATGAGGATAGTCTCAAGTTGTCTCCATTTCCTTATGAAGGCCTCAAGATCATACTTTTTTATAACTAAGTCATATTCCATTGTATAAAAATACCACATCGTTTTCATTCACTCTGCAGTTGATGGGCATCTTGGTTGTTTCCAAGATTTAGCTATTACAAAATGTGCTGCTATGAACATAGGTGCACATATATCACTGTGATATGACCTTTTCAGTTTCTCTGGGAAAATACCCAGGAGATGAATAGCTGGGTTGAATGGAGCTTCCAGTCCTAGTCTTCTGAGAATTCTCCATACTGATTTCCATAGTGGTTGCACCAGTCTACACTCCCACCAACAGTGGAGCAGTGTTCCTTTTTTCCCAGAGCCTTGCCAACATTTGTTATCAGTTGATTTCTTGATGGCAGCTATTCTTTCTGGTGTGAGATGATATCTCAGTGTTGTTTTAATTTGTATTTCTCGAATGACCAGTGATGGTGAACATTTCTTCATGTATTTGTTCGCCATTTGTATATCTTCATCTGAAAACTGTTACCACTTTATTTCTAATTAGCAAAGCATTTAGTTAACCTTCAGCCATGATGTTATCAACAATTGTGTGAATTCTGTCGAATCATTCTTTAAATAGTAATTTCATTAATTTTTCATTAACAAATACTTCAATTTCCAACATTTTCAAGCCATTTTCTGTATATTAAATACACATTGATGAATAAAATTATTACTTTAGAAATCTGTCTCTCGAGGCCACAAGAGGCTGTTATTCTGACAGCAACTGGGATCAAAAGATGGAGATGATGTAACTAAATAAAATACTTGTTAGATCATCTATAAAGAAAAATATGCAAGAGAAAGAGATAAAATTTACAGGAGATTTTGGAGCCTTAAATTCAATAGGCAGGAAATCTTACTGGGAAATTGATGTTTGTGCAGAATTCAAAGTAGATGAGGGAAAATATCATGGTGATATTTGCAAAGAGAATAATGTATACTCTTAGGAGAAGGGTATACTTAATGGATTTGATAAAAATCAAGTAATACTTTATGTGAAGGTGTGTGGAGGGAAACAAATTGAAGTATTTGAAGCCAGAAAGGTCTTGTAGTTGAGATTATAGAGTAGTCACTGAAAAAGGATAATTTACATGTTTTAAAATTTTATTTTAATTTTATAATATTTACTTGATACTCTAAAAGTCAAAATTTGAAGTGCAAATATGAGATAACTTGGGTCACTGATTTTATCATATGAACATTCAAAACCAATTTTTCAAAAGAAGAACTAGCTACAAAAAAGTAAATTTGATAAGTAAACAGTATTTTTTTCCTCAGAAGAGTTTGACATTATTTATTTTCAGAAACCAATCTGGTATCTAGAAACATTATTAGTGTTTAATCTTCTAAAAGTTGATCTAGTTAACCACAATATTAGATTCCACAACATTTTGTTATATCGACAGACAGACACTCATCACCAATTATTTTATACGGAAAGAGTCCGGGATATTGTCACATTTAATAGAAATTTCCAGAGATACAGAAAGCTTCAGTCTCTGCTAAATTCAGGGTGACACCTCTACATTGCTTTCCTCTTTACTGGCTTCATTCTCAGACTTGTGCACCCAAAGTTGCTACAGAGATCCCAGATCTGTTACTTCTTTATCCGTTTGTGACCAGAGAAGAAAGCCTATGTATCTCCTCTGACATTTCCAGTGAAATTTCTGGGGTCATTTTGGCTTGGCCTAGGCTAGGCCATAATTGCTACTGAATAAATAATTTTGTCTGTAGAAATGAGATTCTTACTCTCCACATCTGCATCAAGGGGAAGACTAGAGGTTCTCAGTCAGCCAAACCAAAGGACACTGAGAATCAGCGCAAGGACTTTCAAAGCCGTGCCTGTGCATGTGCTGTGCGCTGTGTCTGTCCCGCACACCTTACCTTGATAGCCAGGAGAGTGAAGTCCACTAAGGGCGAAGGGCTTTGCTTCAGATCACAAAGTTGGCTAAGAGAATCTGGCCAAACTCACTACACGTAACCCCCATCACTCCCAGGTGTCTGTGGTAAGGTTTCGAAATACATTGCATCATGAAATAATAAAAAGAGTTCATTCTTTAGGAGACGTAATCTAAGATCGGTGTTTTCAAAACACTGAAAGCTGCTTAATGTGAAGACGTAGAGTCAGGTTTATATTCAACCTAAGAAATATTAAAAGCAGGGAAAATTTGTTGCTTTATTTGAATGCAAGTGTCTCCCATAGCTTAGAAAGCATCTGAAAGACATTTCAAAAATATTTAAAAACAAAATGTGTACAAAATTTCAGCAATATTTACTTAACATACAAAAACAAAATGATTACAGTCAATAATCATTTCTATAGTCAATAATCTTGAACATAAGATTGCACCAAAATAGCTTCTTTTCTTTTGAATCACATACACATTTCATTTTGTCATCCGAGATAAAATGCTTTAACCTTATTTAGTTAAAATTTTTTATGTAAAGAGACATTTTAAATGATTCTGTATTAGTGTCTTATAAAAAATACTTAATCAAAAATTATAGACATTTTGTATTGTTTTTTATATTTTTTCATTTGTGTATGTTAATGCAGAAATCGTAAATAAACATAGTATTATCAAATAAAGCCAGGCACAGGGACACATACCTGTGATCCTAGCACTTGGGAAGCTGAGGCAGGAGGATCACCTGGAGATCTAGGCCAGCCTGGGCTACATAGTAAGTTCAAAGCCTATATACTATATAAAGATGTCTTTTTGAAAACAAACAAACAAACAAATACTCAAATAAAAAATCCATGTCTCAAAAAATTATGAAATAGTGGATAGGACATCAGCAATATAAAGTGAAATGGAACTGGTAGTAGAGATTTAAATGAATGAGAATGTAAATCACGTTCCTTAAGGATTCAGTTTCCTATAAAAGTTCGTCATTTGTCCAGTTTTGTTTCTGATCCCTTAATAAACCTTTGGATTTTTAGACAGGACTGCCTGTATGTGTCAGGTGTGGTCCAGGTGGCTGCTAACTCCTGCCTCCGTTGTGCTGCTGGGAAGGCAGGTGTGTACCACCACATCCAGCCTGTTTAATCAGTGGAAACCAACATGACTCCATGAATCAGAGCAGAAGAAGGTATTTTTAACTGAATAATTACAAATATAAAAATTCAATTTGAAATCAGATTAGTAAAAAGACAGGAGGTAATAGGAAAATAAAAAAAAGTAAAGAGAAGATGTACCCCAACATAATTTCAGTTTAAATAATAGAGAAGAAATAACAAAAAAGTAAATGATATTAAAAAAAAAAAAAAATATATATATATATATATATATATATGAATTAAAATATAGACTCCTGAAATGTTCAAATGTCTATGGAAAATAAATGGGTAGAAAGAACAAAAATAATGAAAATTTTAAAAATCTTAATAAATAATTTTATTATTTCATCTGGATAAAATGGAGAGTAGTTTGGAGTTATACCACATACCATACCCAAATAACACGCAAGGATGTTGGAGAATAAATATGCTTGATATATAGAGACAATCGATATGTATATCATAAGGAAGTAGACAGATGTAGAAATATTCCACACCTGAATTTTTAAAATTTGAATCATTAAATTCTGACACTAAATAACACTTTTAGAATGACAAACTCCTTGAAAATATTCTTTAGAAATCCTATCTGAATATGCTAACATTCAAGTGATTCCCAATAGTGTAATATATTAAATAATGGAGTAACAAAAGTATAAGTCAAATTCTTAATTATATTTGATGTTTTCCAGCTTATCTCCATAAGACACAATCTTTTGATTATGCCTAATTTTTCTATCTCTCTTTTTATTTGTCCCGGGGATTGAGTTCTGTGCTTTTGTATGTCATACAAGTACTCTGTTACTGAGCTACCCTTTTGGCATCTATTTTGTCTAGTTTTATCACAAGATCAAGGAGAGCAACAATGGAGAAATATTGGACTAGAAGGGTTAACTATTGCAAAAAGTATAGCAATGCTCATAAGCTTGTATGTAATGCACATAACCTTGGGGAATGTACACTACTTTAACTGAATAGTAAAATTCATGTGGCTAAGACGGGCTTAGTAACACACACCTGTAATCCCAGCACTTGGGAGGCTGAGGGAGGAGGGTGCCTCTGAGTGCACGGCCACCTAGGCCTCACAGGGAATTCGAGGCCAGCCTGAACTCTATGGTGCAAACTTGTCTCAAAAGAACAAGAAAGAAAGCACGTAGATAATAGGCAAAACATTTTCTTCCATAAAATGCCTAAAACAAAGTCAATTAATAATTATTCAATACCAGGTGAGTTAACCAAACTGATTAAATAAACAAGATAATTAAGAATGAGAAATGAAGGGTCACCGTTGACACTCACAACCACAGCGAAAGGCAATCTTAATTGGCGATGTGAAATTCCTTCTGCCACACTCCTTACTAGTGCCATTAAATTCTGTCCACACATTTGTAGATTGTTTACCTTTCTTAATTTTTTTTCAAAATTATCAAATTCAAATATTCTCTCTTTACCCTCAGGATGCTGTCGTACAAGACATGTGAATTCCTATATTGCTTGGTTTTTAGATTGTACCTTTCTTTTTGGTCATAAGCCAGCTTGAGTTGTGATCCTTCTTTTTCAGTTAAACAGTTCTTACCAGCATTGGACCCAGATTCTGTGTTGATAATAATATCTGGAGGCCTGAAAATGTCAGCGTCATTTTGTAGTTAGAAGGTTTGAGAGTCCAGTTATAAAATTTCTCAGGCCAAAGGCTGTCTTGCCTGAGGGCTGTGCCAAGTGCTTATCGCTTCCTTTTGTCCTTGAGCTTGATATATTTGGCCTTTGGACAAATCGCCCTATAAAGACCTCTTCTTATATCATAATGCTAATCACTACATAGCCAATTAAGTCACCAAAAATGGCCCCTTCCATCTATAAGAAAGTAAATCATTACCAGTTTCTTCTGGAGTAGAATAGCAGACGCCAATGCCACCATTAAAGATACCTGCTATGTAGGTGTTTTAGTCCACACGATTCAGCAAGCTTGCCTCTGCAGAAGTGAAATGTCTCCTTGAAAAAGATTGTAGACTTATGGTTGGCTAAGTCAAGTAATAGAGACCCACAGCTTAGGTACTGGTGAAATACCTATATAGTAACAATTAATATTGTATATGAGTATTGATTTTGCTAACACATTAGATTTTATGACAAATAATTATGTAGCTAACAACTACTTCACGCTCACCTAGAGTGCAAAAATATATGTGATCACCTTTTCCCCTAACACTCCAGATCTCTGTCCTATATAGTTAGCAGTAATATAGATATATGGATATATTGGAAATCATGTGTCAGGATGAAATCCAAGGAGATTCAAGGGACCAGATAAGCTGCACTAGCAGGTAGTGCCAGACCTCCAAGTCCCCCAAGAGCAATGGCCACCCCCCCTTATGAGTCTCTCTACAGGGGAGTCCTGCAGCCTCTGTATGAAAGCATAACAAATATCCAGACCTTTGTGTTTGGTAGTTTGTATAGGATAGTCTTCTGGAGAGATGTGGCCAAAGGAAAATATTTACAACTGAAGGATAAACAAGTTTCACATTCTAAAAGATGTGTCCCATTTTAGATTGTACAGAATTCATTGCTGTAGCAAATTGGCTGGCACTTTATTCAGCAGTCTTAAAGAAGAAATGGAAGGTCAGCAGCATGAAAGGGACTGATAGAAACATGGAAATGTATGTACGGCCTTGGAAAGAGAGAGGAAGCTGTTTGTGTTATGTGGTGAAGCATTCACCAGAGCAAACTCACAGACAACTAAGAGACGAAAGTCTCTGCCTGCCGAGGTTATCCAGGTACATCATCATGGGGATCACGAGTTCATGTTGAGAGTAACAAAACTGTCAGAGGTGGATGTCACACATGGGCCAAATCTACGGGACCTTTCTTATGACACAAAATTGAGCTAATCATGTCTGTAAATAGCAAATCTAGCACCAAGGAGACCAATTCCAAATACGCAATACAGTATTTTTCTAGAAAAATCTAAATCGCTGCTGGATGACAAGTGAGCTCTACCAACTGCTTTCCATTTTGAAAATCCTCAAAAAACCCACAAATTTAGTTTAAAGCAAAAGACACCTACTTGCTTTATAGGCCTTCCTTTCCTTACGGCAGGGCCTCAGTCAACCCCGCCGTGCAGGCCACTGGGACTAACTGACCAGCCATCCTGAAGGGCCATGCGACACAGCATTTGACCTAGACACTGACTTAACAGTAGAGAACTAAAGCAAGCCCACTATGCATGGTGCCATGGGGAAGCAGCCAGTCCTTCAGTGTTTGAAGGCACTGAACTGAGGAACGCGGCACAGCACACACAGCAGGAAGAACAAAGAATGGGACCAGCAAAGGCTGGGAGAACAGTTTCACTCTTCATCACGCCCAGGGACTCAGTGAACATGAGGTCCTTTGTGTCCCTTGAAAGCTTAGCGGGGTCCTCAAGGTTGGTGAGTAGAGAGGAAACAGAGGGTGGATTCCTTACATGAGAAGTCTGTGGGTCTCTCGGGGCAATGTTGGCACCCTTGGTCAGTGAATCAGCATGCTTAGAGAGGGGTCACCATCGTTGCATGGAGGATTTGCACAGCTGAACAAGGGAAGTGAGGTTCTCTGTCATTCGACAAAGGCAATGATCTCTCCATGTGCTACACAGGCGATCCTTTCTAAATTCCCTTCCTCCCCCGCTCCATCTTTCTTTCTGTCTGTCCATCTGTCTTCCCTCTTCCTTGCTTTCCTCCTCCTCTCTTCTTTCTTTCATTTCTTCATTCTTAATTTCTTACATGGGCAGGTCTTAAACTCCAGGACTTTAGTGAATCTCATATCTCAGCTTCCCTGATAAAATACCTGATGTTTATGTGTCACTTCAGGACCTCATAGGCTAAGCCAAAGCCAGACACGTTCTAATGTGGCAGGAAAAGATGTGGGAAGTAGCAGAAAGGGTGTCCGGTCTTCATGTGCACCCTACAGTCCTGTGTCTTGAAATTTTAATGAAAGATGGATCTGTGGTAATATCTCTGATTCTCATCTGTCTGATTTGACAGTGTAACCCTCTGTGTCACTTCAGATGTGAAAGTGTCAAAATGTTTTGATATTCTCCTCCAGTCTTCTATGGTAGATTAAAATGTGCTGGTTTTTGTATGTGACTTCCCTAGTTTTTTGTAACTTCATGCAAATAAATCTTCATTTTTATTCCATATCTTTGTCTAGAACTTTTATAAATAATTCTACTCATAATGTATTTGAACTATCTGAATGAATATTAATCTCAAGGTAGATAATACATTCAGATTTACATGGAGACAAAGATTCGGCTCGCAATGTGAAACTGTAGGGTCCAGCAACATCATAATTACTTTAACCTATCCGTGAGCTAGAAAATGGTGAAAGCAGCCCACCTGCTGAGAGTGCACTGAGTAGAAGGGAAGTAAACATCAACATCGATCAGCAAGACCACATCTCTAGCCCAAGCTCTTCATTCAGAGCAGAACTGGAAGGCTCTAGAATTGTTGCATAAACTTTTGAAATATGAGGGAATAAACTTCATTTGTTTTCTTATTTTCTGTGAATGTCTCAGTTATTCTTGACCTTTTTAATGTCCCTATAGAAAATGAATATGAAATGAGACCTTAAGTCTCTCTGGACCCAAAGGATGCCTTCTCATTAGATAAAATGTTAATTTAGATTTAAAATGATATATAATTAATCCATAGATCTAGTTTCTTAGATTTATATTCAAAGCATATTGGCATTTTCTATCTACAAGGACTTCTTTCCTCATTTTATTTTCTTTCTTATCTTTGAATAAAATGTTAAGTTTCTTTCTAATACATTCATTCTAGTATCATGTTAAATTTTGGCATAGGTAGTTGATATGTGTGTTATTGTTACAAATTATATTATTTAAAACTTATGGTGTACTTCATGGACAAGAAAATTTTAAAAAATAAGAATAAAGAGTCTTCAAATATGAAGTCCTGCTTCCCTTTGAGAACATTCCCTGTATTACTGAACTTCATGTGGTGACGGTATAAAACCTATGAAGAAATCATGTAAATATAAAAAGACATTTTTATAGTTGCTAGATGCTGAAAAGATTTAGCCATGTTTCTGAAGGCTCTAAGGCACCCTAACTTACAAACAAGAGATTATAGCGAGATGAATTATTGCTGATCCTGTAAGCCTGACCAAATCGAGTCCTTGCTTGGAGTAAGGTCATTATTCCTAATTTTGTCTGAATAACATGCATATCGCAAGGTCGCTAAATGAATCTTGGAGGTGTTTGTTACAAATTTTATAGAAAGAGTGCCTTTTCAGCAGTGAGCGAGTAAAAATTATGATTTTTTTTAGAACAGCCCCTGGGTTTAAACAAAGGCAGATAGTTTTTTTTTTTTTCCTGAGATTTTATTAAAGGCACTTAACGAAATACCTTTATTCTGAAAGTAAAATAAAATTTTTCATAGAGATGATGAATAAATGTCTTCTTTAGAGGAAGAAGCTATGACAAAAATGTGAATAAATGCAGGATAAGTATTTGACATTTCAATTTTTTGTGAACAAGTTTTCTGGGTACCATGAGTGCACACTGGATAATTGTGTTACTGTTATTTTTCTATTCAAATAAACAAAATTGTGTTTCTTGCAATTGTCCATTGCCCTATATATTACTTTGAAATTTGTGGCTTTTCTACTAGTGATGGGTCATTATTTACCTGGAGGAGAAATTCAAAAATTGAATGAATTGACACAAGACCAATTATTTCTGGTAAAAGATGTGGACAGCTTCTCTCCTCCAGGACGTCTGGGGCATTTAGCATGCAGAATGTGGCTTCAGTAGCTGTGAGCAAGGAAAGGGCTGCTTCTGTCTTCTACTTCCCTGCCACAGCCGTGACCAAGTTTTAAGTCAAATGTGTCACTCTCACGTCCCTTGCAAAAAAGCATTTGATAGATTAGTAAGAACACTTAGGTGGCTGTAGTTAATTAAAACAATCAAAAACAACAGCCTGGACCCATAGGCTTAAGTGGCTATTGGTAGCTGTATATATCTACATGTTCTGTTTTCTTCTCTTTTATTATTTATCCTCCTTTATCTTGACATGCACAGAATTTTCTCTTTTAAATCTCATAGTCATTTGTATTGATTCCTGCTAACATTCTAATACCCACTCATTCAAATTCACCAAGTGTTTGCAAACTAAACATCTGCTTTATATAGTATAGATCTAAGATGTCTCTTGAAAGCCACAGTGGGAGCCTGGTCTCTAGCTATTGATGTTCCTGGGATACAGGAGAACATTTTGTTGGTGGCCTCTGGGGGGAGAAAGTTGGTGAAGTGAGCCATGGCCTTAAGGGGACACTGGGGACCTGGTCTGTCCTCTTTTATTACTTCCATCAAGTGGCTAAGTCTATTCCCCACATGCTCTGCACTTCATCAGTGGGACAAGCACCATGGATTGAACCCTCCGAAACCAAAACCCAAAATGGTTCCCATTGTATGTGGTTATCTCAGGAAGTTTGCTCTAGCAGTGAAAAGGAAACTAATGTACTAGACAGAAAAACTCATTTCTAAAACAGAAGTTTCCAGTAAGGTTTTCAGTTCTTCTGACATATCCAATTAGCCAGGCACCATATTTCAGGAGAAAATTTTGGATCTGATTTATCTTTTAGATAGTATATTTAATGGGAATTTTTTCTACTTATCCAAATAATTGTAACTTTTATCTTCTCAGTGTATTTTACAGATCCACAATTACCAAGGATAGAATCATTCAGTTATTTATGAGACTACAAGATTAGGGAATTCAAGGAGACAGAAAACAGAATGTGTTATTGTTTCTGAAGGCAAAATGATCAAATTGTGTGGAAAGGTTTCCCAGTGCATGTTAAGCTGAATGCATTTTAAGAAGAACTGCAAAGAAACTTTATGCCCTCCTTATTTATATTGAGAACCAAGTAAGAGTTTAAGGGAACTGGAAAACTTTAGCTGCTAAGTAATCAAAATTAATTAGATTAAATGATCTAAGAATTACATTATTTACTATTTAACCTCAATTTCAATTCACTTCCCAACTAGAATTTCTATAGTTTTACAAATCAAATTACATTTTCCATTCAAATTGCCATAAAATGCACAATGTCCAACAGATATAATGCAATTTAGTTAATTTTGACAAAAGAATTAAGTAATATCTGTGGCATTAAGGTAGTAACAGGAAAAATATAAGCGAAGTGTCATATAGTATACAGAAATATATTGAATAATATTGGAGGTTGAGGGAAGTGTACCGATACCTTGTGAGCAAAGTACACTGACATGTAATAAAAGTAAATATTGATGTCCCTTCCCATAATGACACATTATTTGTGCACGGGAGGACTGAAGCCAGTTCTTTGCCCATGCAGATAACCACCCCACCACTGAGCTACATCTTTTCTATTTCGTTTTTTGAGATCGCATCCATCTAACTCATCCTTATGCGTCTCAAATTTGGGATCCTCCTGCTCATCTCACAAGTAGCTGCAGTGGTAGACACATGCCGCTGGGTCTGGCACATGTCAAAACTTGACAAAGGAGGTGGAACAAGGTTCTAAGAAAAGTGACATCCATATTTACTTTATTTTGATTTCTTTCCAGAGACAATCTTTAAATGGATTAGAAAACGGTGATACTAGTTTTGAGTATTTTCTTTGGAAATATGCTAATTATTTTAACCTTTTTCTTTTCTTCTCATTCTTAATCCTTGCTCACTATTTGCTCTACTTCTCTTTAATCATCTCGTTCTAAGCCCTTCCCATCTCTACATGCTGATCCATCTTCTGCCACATAAGAGTTGCATATAGCGCACGCCTGCAATACCAGCACTTGGGAGGCTGAGGCTGGAGGATCTTTACAAGTTCGAGACCAGCTTGGGCTACAAAGTGAGTGCATGGCCAGCCTGAACTGCACAGCACAACTTTGTCTCAAAAAGACAAAAATAAAAAGTTGCATATTACAGTTACCTTCAAACAAGTGAGATGAGTGTTTATGGAAAGGTAATTACTATAGATGGCTCCCAAGTAATTAGTTTCCTCCTCTTTCCATCCCCATTATTTGGTTTCTGTGGAAATTTTATTTCCTGAACTGTTTAAAACCTAAATATCTTGTGCTACAAAATTCCTTTTTTTTTTTTTTTTGACAGATGATCTTCGCTCTTGGAGATTTGGACCTGTAGAAAATTATCCTCCTGAAATTGTTTTGTGACAGTCTCCTTTCAGAGCAGACAGGAAGATGGATGAGATACCAGGAAACTCTACCTAGGGATTGATTTTCCATGACTGACACCTAAACGTGAGCGGCTATGGTTTTATTTTGCACCAATATGGTAAATCAAGTCTGTCAGTCTAAATTCTCCTAACCCCCGATCCTTTTCATCATTTTAAAGGAAGAAAATGCTTGCCATTAATCAGAACACAACACAAGGGGGTTGGCTCTTTGCACCAATTTATCATAGTTTTCTGTAAAAGTTGGGACCAGCTCATTACACTTCACCGTCCTTTCACTCCCTGGTGATTATAAGAGTTCATTGAATCTAAAAGCCAACAATGAGAATGTTCTTTAGGTTTTTTTTTCTTTTCTTTTTTAAAAATTTATTTAACTGTCAGCTTTCTGAACCTAATGGGGGCAATTTCTGTATTTTCATTAGGAGTTGGAGATTGAACTATACTACTATTAGTATATTTCAAATTACAACTCCAAATCATAGTATAAATTAGAAAGAAAAATTGATTATATATTTATTGTTATGTGACAGGTTTTAAAAATTACTGAAAAAGCACAATTTTTTGTGTTGATATTTTCTACACAATCCTAAAACATGGCCAGAATAAAACATCTGATTTAAGAACTTCTTCAGTGTAGCAGAAACTGCACTACATTTGTGTACAGAAGATTTCATTGAAGTCAAAATTCGTTTAGTTTATAATCTGTGTGATTGTGAAGAAACAAAGCTTAAGGATTATTGTTTAGAAGATTTAAACAGTACAGTCCACATTCTGAAATACTCAAAGAACCAAAGCTCTCATGGTCTACATTTGCAGGTGAAACATAAATAAATAGCAACAAAAGGCCTCAGAAATTGAATGACATTTCATCTTCTTGCCCACCAAATGCAACTTGCAAAAACTCTGTTAGCATTAATTATTCCAACATTAACATTTCAGTAAAGATTTTTGTTCTAAATATACTGAAGGTGCCTCCAAAAGTCACTGCATGAAGTGAAATGATACTTCTGACGGACCCAGGGTGCTTTCTGGCCATCATTTCTTGTCAAATCTTCCCTATAACAGATGGGAAGGATTCAGGGTGTTGAGAACAGGGTGAAATCCCAGGTATCCTCTTTTTGGGCTAGACCATCTCAGTTTTCTGATAATTCTGCTGTGTAAAGTTTAGGCGATTTATTTTGCCAGCAACAGAAGGAAGATAGAAACAGGATTTCATCAAGTACTGGTGTTGAAGGTAACTTGAGATCGCCAGGTGTTCCACTCTGCGGTGCACCCCAGCCCCCCACTCCGCAGCAGGGCTGAGCACCCGGTGGGGGGGATGGGAGTGATCTTTGTCTCTTGGGTTTCTTAGAAAAAAGCAGAGTTTTCCGCTCCAGTGCTTGGTATAGAGATAGAGCATAAATAAATTAGAGTAACATCCCCAGGCTTCTGTATCTGTCTTCCTTTTTCCTTCCTTCCTCTGTCCCTCCCTCCCTCCTTAAAGAAAGAAGCTTCCTTCTTTCTTTAATTTGTTCTCTGTCTCTCTCTCCTTTTTCCTCTTTTGTCTCTCTCTCTCTCTTCCCTCTTTCTTCTCTCTCTCTCTCTCTCTCTCTGCTCCCTCTTCTCTCTTCTCTCTTCTCCTTTGTCTCTCTCTCTCTCTTTCTCTCTCTCTCTCTCTCTCCCCCCTCCCTCCTCTCTCTGTCTCCTTTTGTTTCTTGGCTGCAGTTCTTAAGTGGTTCAGTTGCCCCTAGCTGATTTTACAATTGCAGCCTTCCTTGCTCACTTTCCTAGAGTGCTCTAGTTAGAAGCAGGTGCCACCAAGTGTAGACAGGATTGGATTGATGGAGCTATACTGGGCTGCGTAGCATTATTTCCATTTCATTTAAATCATGATCTTGCCAATTAGTGAAATTTCCCTGGCTGGTCTCAAGCTTGAGATGTCCCTGCCTCAGCTTCCCAAAGTGGGGTTACAGGCAGATACCGCTTTGCTTAGCTGAAAGGCATATTCTTCAACGTGCATTTCTGATTCAGAACCTGCATCAGGCTATTGAGATCCCCAGGTAACTGAAAGCAATCCTACTCTATAATATCACCTTTTAGACATGAGCCCCACTCATTTAAATGTCTCCAAATACTAAAACATCGGACTCTGCAGAAGCTGCTTTTTATTTTTCTCCAGTTTTCAACAGCATCCACAATAACAGAGTCATTGTTTTCATTACTGAAAGCAAAAAATTTTGTAATATTTCGTGTGTGATCAGGTTTTTATGTGTCTTCAAGATTTCTACCTATTCTCTCTCACAGCAGATTTACTTTTTCTGTTTCAATATTTAGATCTTTGATCCATTCTGATTTTAGTTTAGCACATGGTGAAAGACAGTGGTTTACTTTTAAACTTCAGCATGAGGAAAGCCAGTTTTTTCCAGCACATTTATTGAACAAACTGTCTTTCTTCTAGTGAAGGTGCTTGGTTCCTTTGTCAAAGAAAAGCTGGATGAGTGTGCTTGGTTTTGTTTCTGTATCTTCTAATCCATTCCACTGATCCTTGGGTATTTTTTTCCAGTACCATTCTGTTTTTATCATAGTAACTTTGTTGTATAATTTTAATCCAGGTATTGTGAGGCCTTCTGCCTTGCCTTTGTTGCCCAGAATTTCTTTTGCTTTTCTAGGTCTCTTCTGTTTCTAAATGAATTCTAGGATTTTTTCTCTAATTCTGTGACATATGCTATTGGCCTTTTAATTGGGATTGTGTTAAATTTCTATAATAATTTCGGATGTATGGAAATTTTCACTATATTGGTTCTTCCTATCTAAGAATGAGGGATGCTTTCCATTTCTGATATCTCCCTTTTCCTCTTTCAGAGTAGTGTAGTTTTCAATGCAAAGGTCTTTCACTTCCTTCCATAGATTGATTCCCAGCTATTACTTTTTTTTCTTTCTTTCTTTCTTTCTTTCTTTCTTTCTTTCTTTCTTTCTTTCTTTCTTTTTGGATGATAATATGAAAGGTGGTGTTTTGTTGATTTCTCACTCAGTGATTTTTTTGTGTACAGGCATTTGCTTTTAATTTTTGAGTATTGACTTTGTATGCATCTACAAAACTGAATTTGGTCATTCATGCTAGAAGTTTTTTGGTAGAGATTTTGGGATTGTCTATGTAGAATATTATGTAATGATGCTTTAACTTTTCTGTCCATATTCTTTTATTTCTTTCTCCTGTCTAATTTCTCTGGCTACTGTTTGTACTGTTTGATTATAGAACACCCATCAATGTTTGATTTTCAGAATTTAATGCAGTATCATTGATATCATATTCCTTCTGCATAATTGAAAAAAAACCACCTCCTCACCTACATTACAGAATAACTTCGATTCATAAAACCCACCAGTGTTATAGATTTTTGCAGGAGGAACAGAGATAATATCATATCCTAAGTCTAGATAATCTAGTAATCCTAGTTATTGTCTACTTCCTAACAAGCTATTTATTAATATATTACTCATGACAAATTTTTTATTTGAACTGAAATATAGAATATTTAAGAAGCTGGAAATTTGGAGATATCATCATTCTTCTGTCAGCTTATCTGAAGCTGTTAACTGTCACAGTTAACTATTTTTCTTCTCTTCATCTCCTCATATTTTTAGATGTGATTGTCAATTGGGCAAATATACAGGATTAAAATTATACTTTTAGCCATTTCTGAATTTTTCATTTCTTCTAATGTAATTTTTAAAATTATAACGTGTTATTACAATGGTCCTCATACCTAAAAGTTTAAGATTCAGACATTTTGATCATATATAGCAGTTCTTCAAGCACATAACTAAAGGACTCAATTTTGGAGATTTATGGGTTAAAACATTTTCATTTGTGACTAAATAAATAATTTTAATAAATAAGGCTCACTGAAGAAATATGTTCTTAATGTTCCAAACAACCACATCACTTACTGGGACTTTCTGAAAATCTACTGAGTGAGGTGAAATGTCCTTTTGAAGATCCCCATCACAGCTTTGTGTCTGCAACCTGTGAAGATGATTCCTTTAAGGCAACAGTGACTGGGGAGATGCAAGTAAGTTTACTTTTTGTTTTATTGTTGTTATTGGTACTTGTCTGCAGTTCGCAGTGACAACTTCATGGGGAGCTGGCACATTTATATGACAGATTACTGTAGAAATTTTGGATGGTTCTCTTCCAGTCACATGATCTGGTAAGAACAATTATCTTTCTTTTAGTGAGGCAAAGGAGAAGAGTCAGAAGAAGGTTCAGAGATTCACATAAGAAGACAGCCTAAACTTTTGCTGGTTTGAACGTAAAGGAGGAAATTTGATCACAAAGGTGAGCAGTGGAAGTTTTGCTGATAACAGGAAGGAAAGAGGGACCCTTTCCTAAGACAAAATTTATCTTTTATTATTATGAGCAGTACTATTTGTTTGTAATATATAATTATACTCATTTTAAGAAACCAATACACACACACTGTATCTTGACCATTTTACGTGCTTTTCTCTCCTCTTCCCAAATCCCTTTCTCATCTCCACAAAGCCTATTTCCTTTTTTCTCATCATATTTCTTTTTATTTGGTTCTTTATTTATATATTTTGTTTCTCATGCTATATTTAAACTACATCGAATGCATTTTGCATATCATTATAATGTCAAGATTCATGCATTTTCTTACAAATGACTAAAATGTATTCTTCTGAATGACCGATATAGCTACATCTGTATCTGTATGACTATATTTCACATTTTCTTTATCTATTCTTCTGTTGTGGATGTACAGGCCACTCACATACTTTATCTGTTATCATTTGTGCTTCTGTAAGTGTGGGTCTGCATGTGTCACTGTAGTGTGTTAACTTTAAATCTTTGAGGAAGAGACCCAGAAGGAGTATAGCTAGAAGGAATAGATTTTCCATTGTTAGTTATTAAGGAAGCTCCATATTAATTTCCATAGTTGCTGTACTAGTTTACATTCACAAGAACAATATAGTTTCTTTTCTCCTACAGCCTTGCCAGGAATGTTTTTGGTTTTGTTTTTGTTTTTCTTTGTCTCCTAGAGTCCTTGTTGATAGCACTCACACTGGGGTAGAAAGAATCTTCAGTGCTGTTTTCATTTGAATTTCTTTAATTCTAAGAGAAGTTTACATGTACATAGGGAAGGACCTTCTGATCAGAAACCCTACTGACAAGAAATAATGCCATGAATCAACAAATTGGGTTATATCAAATAAATTTTTAAAAAACAGAAAAGATAATAGGTGACATGGCGATAGATTTTGCAAAACAGGAAAGAGGGCCAAGAGATGGAGGAAGAGGGAGAGAGGGGAGGTAAAAAAGATGAAAAAAGAATTAAGATGATTTACGTACATGTACTAGCTCTTCGTGATGAATGTGATCATTTTATACTAGGAATACATACTAATGAAGATAACAATTAAAAATAATAAATTAAAGTCTTACAAATAAACTTCCACAAAATGTAAGAAACAATTGAACGAGTGAAGAGATGACCTACAGAATGGGAAAAAATCATAATGAGTTATTTCATTGTGTGTATTTGGTACATGTATATGATACAACTTCATTCCTTTTTATGTCTTTCCCCTCCTTCTATCCTCTCACCTTTTGGTCACCTTCCTGTCTGCAGAGGGTCTATGGTCTACTCTTTACTTTGCTCTTTATTTATATTTTGGTTTTCTCTTATAAAAGAAAGCATGGCTTATTTAAACTTGTATGCCTGATTTGTTTCACTTTTTATTCTGTTTTTGAAAGGAACACCTACTTTCCTACAAATGCATCAAATCTATTCTTTATATCAGAGTCATAAATTTATAAAATAAAATTTAGTTTTCCACATATTATGGGTGTAGTTATGCAAGAAAGATGTTTGCAAACTTTGATACAGATTCCAGTTAAATGTATCACGTATATGGTTTACCTGAAAAGGAGAGAGTCGTACTATGAAAATATGCACATGGGCATGTCAGTACTGATTTTAACTGGTAATTTTTCTTTTCAAACTGAGCCATTTCCAATATGATCTCGTTTGTTTAAAATTCTCCTATAGCATATTAAGTGCAAGTTTTTCTTATACTAAAAGAGTTCATCATAATGAAGATAAATGCTTCACATCAAAACATAAAAAATATAGAAATCGGTAGAAATGAGTGGGAAATAAGATATATTTCATTACTCCATAACAGCACTTGGCACATATGAACTCTTTAAAATATCAAAAACAAGAGTTAAAATGATTGCCATTTTTAGAGTGGTTATAATTTTAATAGTAGGTAACCTCAACAGAACTTTGATGTATTTCAACCCTTGTCTTGGTTAGAAAGTGTTTTATGTGATGTTATTGAAATTTAGCAAATTACACCTTCAGTGCAAAGGAAGGAAAAAATTGTATTCACTAATTGTATTGTATTATTAGTGTAGAATAGAAATATGCAAAAGCCTTAAGTGGGGAAATATTAAACATGTTTTCTTCTAGTCCTTGATACAGAAATTCCAGTGAGACAGATAAGTTATTTGTAAAACAATTTTATCTTAGGTCACCAAGTAAAACCACCTTATAATGCTAACAATACTGATTTGCGGGATGACACTGAACTATTTCAGGACATTAATCTTTAAATTTCTAATGCATTTTTTACTGTTTTGCATTTATTAGAAATGCGATTTTAGGATTCCAGAAAGAGGATCACTTGAGGTCTAGGGCTCAAGTCATCGTGCTACCTATACAAAAAGCAAATAATTTCAAGTCATTTTCTACCTTGTGTCTTAAATTCAATATGCCATTTATCTTCAGAGAATGTGTCTTATGTACAACATAGCACACACGAGACAACATTTTTAAATGAGTTGTACCTACCAGAGACCCTGTTCCATTACACTGGCTAAAAAAATAATGACATTATTGGATTTCTTCACTAAACTTTCCAACAAAAAGTAGTAATTGCAGTTGCAGCAGTGCTGTTCAATCTGTATGAGGTTTGTGGATGTGTGTGTTTGTGCACATATGCTAAGCATTCATATGATCCTATGTTATTATATACAATTTTCATGGGGGATCTTTCTTTTTATATCATTAATATTTTCACAGTGGTTTGTACATGTAACAATTGGGTTCATTATAATGGAATACAAAGTTAATTGCTCTTAATTAATGGTACTGTGTAGCAAATTTTGCATACTAAATAAGCAATCAAATAGCATTATAACAATATGATTGCTGACTGTCTTCATTTCAAAGCATATTAACTGGATCAATGTTTAAATTTTCCTAAGGCTAGAATTACCTTTGTACATCTCAGCAATCTTAAAAAATTCTCAGATTTGCCTATCTTATTGAGTTTTTAGAAAGACCTGTGAAATTGTAAAACTGATCTCTGAATATTTTGGGGGAAGAGATGCAATCTTCTGTAAAAATTGACTAGAAGCCAAAATATGAAGACTTTATACTTTCATAAGGAATTTGAACCTATCTTCTTTCATTTAAATGCACATCTTCCTGTAGACAAAGTGCGATTTACAATCATAGCATCATCTCCCTTACTTTTACCAAAGAAGGGAGGAACCATTTGCAGCCAATGTATTTAATATCTCCCTGAAAGTTTCCTACTGATTTCCCATGTGTCCAGGTCTTGGTTACTGAATATTCGAAGTAGGAAAGCCACACTTATTTTTTATGTGTTACAAAATCTAACTTCAGAGAGGACCTGGCCTGCAAGAATCCAGTACAGTCATGGTTTGGGAAAAGAACAACTCTCTTCAGATTTAATCTACAGGGATTCGGTTTTAATTTTCTCTTTGTGCTTCTCCCATCCAAGTTCTCAGATGGACCCATCCTCACCGCTGTCTTCGGCAGGGTTTTCACTTGTTACATGCTGAGCTGCTCCTCCAGTGTTATTTTGTTATATTTACTCATAATCTGTTATTTTTACTCATTATTTTGTTATTTGTACTCATCTTATTTCTCCATCCATGCAGAGTCTTAACAGGCTGAGGAAAATCTGCCTGTTCCCTGTCCACAGCAAAGCATGCTGTGAAGATAAAATTATCTGCATCTTGGAAACCTGAATTTGATTTTTGTGTTTTTAGCATCAATAAAGTACAGACTTATGGCAGGCTTAAAGGCCTGAATTTTCTGATGTTATTAAAAAGGGAGATAATAGTAGTCACCATAAGAGTAGTAATATTAATTATAATGCAGTAAGCCAGGCATTGTCCTAAGTACATTTAAAACATGCAGATGCCAATAGATAGGCACATAAAATTAGTCTAACTACAGTGAGTAAATTGAAGCTCAGAGAAAGAAAGTGATGAATTCAGAGGCAAGAAATTGTAGCTGTGAGGTTTGAGCACTGGCGTTCTGACTGCTGTATTTCTGCTCTTAATCACCGAATGAGCCACAAACCAAGTGTAGAGTACGTAATCAATAATACTGTATTCTACTTTATCTTGCCTGTGACCCAATGCCAATAAACAGATTTAGACTTACAAGGTGTAAACATCTGCTAGATATTTAGATTCATGCTTTTCTCTCTCAAGGCCACACGTTCTGGCTTCTCCGATCTCCTAAACTCTGGGGTGGTGCCCTCGCTAACTCCACCATTCTCGTATTTTCCACAGGTAAAAAAAGATCAACATCATGTGAATGACACCCAGTTTTGCCACCAACATGAACAACATGGGTGCTGGTCTTTGTATTATAATAAGTTGTCTTTTAGTTAAAAAATAAAACTCTGTATGTTGCTACTGGCTTGTCTGCTGGTTTATTATTCATTTTTTGTATTGATAAGCACAGTCTTATTTCATCCATGTTAGAAATACTAAGAGCTTGTAATATGGTTTCTACGATGCTTTGAGATTTGAACGTGTCGACATCTTCCATTAAAGCTCACCTGGTTTTCTTTCACCCGTACAATTGGACACGTGGTAGATCCCGGCATCTGGGCCCCGCTCTCTTTAACCCCATGTCACATGGCTCCTCCTTTACAAAGTCACAGCAGCTCATTTCAGGCTTTTCATATTCTCCTTTGTTCTCCACTCACTTGTCTTCATACGCAACTTGTTAGCACTTAATGCTTTAGCAGGGATTTATAGTTTTAGCTCTCCCTGCAGTGAGGTTCATTCTACGAGTTTCGTATTTGATTCTGCATACGGTAACCCTCTGATCATGACATGCACTGCTCTCTGATCTGCTTCCTGCTCAGTCTCTGACCTAATTCTGAACACTGTGGAGAGTGTCAGTAATGAACTGTCCCCAGATGGGCTCAGACTTTATCGAACCTTGAGTCCTGTGGATTTCTGGTCCCTTATTCTCTTCTCTTACATTTTATGTAACTATCAGATTCACGTCCTTCACAATTCTGGTAGGTTTTCTATCATAATGCAGTATTTTATTTATAATACTCACAGTAAAAAGTATATAACTTTATTTGCTCGGTTGTACACATTGATCTCCATAAACTAGGGTACAAGCACCAAGAAAGCAAAACCAATTAATTTTTACTCATGGCTATCACCCTAATCACTACTGTAGCATTCAGCATAGTGTAGAACTTTACTAAATATTTATTGAATGGATTAAATAGGGGGAAAATTCTTCATACCAACCTACTTATGCTTTATTATTTAAAAAGTATACCTGCTTTCTCAAAACATGAATGCTATATATCTTTAATTATCGAGGCACATAGTTTAGTAAGATCAAAAAGTTTATTACTGTCTTAGGCCCCTTGTAGTTAAAAAATACCAACTTTGTCTGTCAATATTTTCATATAAACTCGAGAGGTTACTCCTCGCATAACTATAGGGAGGTCCACTTGGAATTCCCTGAATTAGAAATTAAGTCACCTTTGAGCAGATTTGTGTTTTCCAATGGAAAGGATTCAGAGTTCCCATGAGACTGACAAAGATTTGAATATGAGGCTATATAACTTTAATGACTTTCTTATACAGTAAAATATTCTTTTATCATCACTTTAGTTATAAAATTATTACATGAATTGAGAGACTAGTAAGCATATTTAGTTTTTTAGATTTTTAAATCAATTACTTCTGATTTTAGTAAATATCCTCCTTATACAAATAGGAAATAAGAAATGAACCTCCTGCAGTAGAGGTGAGTTTACCATCCAGGAATGAACAATCTACCTTCTGTAGCTTCTAATAGAGAATTTTGGCTGAATGAAATAATCTATATACACTATGATTCAGTATACAGTGTTACTAATAAATGAAAAGAAACTTGATTCATTATAAAAATTGGCCAAGCAGCATTTTCTACATTAAGAAACCAAGCTTAATTTTCCATGTTTTTAAAAATCAGTAACTAATTTCTTGATAATATTAATAACTCAAAACTATAGTACAAATTTTATTACTAATATCATTTAGGCTAGTCCATAATTGCTGGTGTTTGATGTGACTTTAATACTCTGTGAACTCCTACATCTAAAAGGAGTTTGATTTTCTCAGTAGACCCTATGGTTGGTTTTATAACATTGCAATGCAAAATCCGTTGGCCACCATTTTGTCATGTAAAGACAGTATGTGACAGACATCCGTGACTTAAAGAAGGCAGTTTTATTTTAGCTTAGTTTTAGAAGTTTTACTCCATTGTCAGCTCACTCAAATGCAGAAACTGCATGGTGGAAGTAGAAAGCTGCATAGGACATGACAGCCAGGATACATGGAGAGAAGGGAGTATGTAGTGGAGCCCTGCCTCTTAATAAGCAAGCTATCAACTCACCAGTGGACTAATCCACTAATGAATATAACACAACCATGTTCCACTTCCCTCAGAGTTTCATGAGTCTTTTGTGAGACAGTCCAGACCCAAAACCTAACATTTCACAAGTGGACACAAAAGGAATCAAGTCTATCTATTTATATTTATCTTTCAAAAACATCAAAGTTTTGCATTTTAGTACTGTTGAAAAGCCTAAACTCCAAGTCACCCCCTTGACACTCAAGGCAAACAGCTATGAGCCCATTTAAAATTTAAAAATAACTATCAACACTACTAACATACAATGGCACAGAGCATTATTTGTTTTCTCTCCCCATAATACAGTTAGATTGAAGGAAATGAAATCAAAACAAGATGGAAACCCACTAGGGCAAACGTTAAATATTGTAGCTTCAAGACCAGCAATTAGAGCATATTGTGACAAGATGAGAAACCCCCAAAATTTGGTCAGTTGAATTAGCATTTCTACTTATAGCCCTGTGGTCTCTCTCATGAACTGGCTTTGCTCACTGCCTTTGGATTTCTTAGACTTTCCACATGCCTGGCATTTCCAGTTCCCTGTGATATCCATTAAATGTTTAGATTCAGTCACACAGTTTCATACTCTGCACTCTAAGGGGCATGTTTCCTGGCTTTTCAGACCTTCCTCTGAAATCTGGGTGGTACCCTCTGTAACCCCACAATTCTTGTAAGTACCATGGCTTAAAAGTCAGCATCATATGTATGACTCCAAAGTGTGCTGCCAACATAAGCAATAAGTGGGTCCCTTTAAACCATGAATGCAGAGGTCTTTGAGTTTCAGATGGCTGAGCCTTGTAAACTGAATCTCATAGAACCAATGGCTTATATTGCATTTTATAAGAAAGCATCTTGAGATTCTCTCTTCAAAGAAGATTAATTTAAAGGAGTTTATCCTTACATTTTTACACCCTTGAGCCTGAGAAAGGTAAGGTCTTGTTGATTTTCCAGATATCCTCCAGATATCTGATATAGGTGCTTGGCTTTTGCAAATGTTAATCTCTGAGCAACTCTTTTCTCTAAGGCCCTGATTGTGTAGACACATTCTTTTCAATGAATCAGCAAGTTTCAAGTGGTGCTTTTGCTCCTTTTTCTCCTTGTAAACCTAGCTAAAAGTGACCAGTAATATGTGTGTCATGGCATAAGCTTTGGGCCACTTTGAACGTACATCTGATTGATTAATTAGTTAGCCAGTGTTAATCTCAGCCTCATGATAAATCTCAGAACATGGACAAAATGAAAACATTATTTTTGGGACAGAGGGTAACCCAGATGTACTTGAGCCTAGAGAACAAGTGGGTCCTTGCTTTTAACTTATATCCCTTGAGGCTGATCATTACTATCTATTTTTATCAGGATTCTGATCTGAGCTCCAACCAGAACATTCCTCAAGCTTTGCTTGCAGTATTCTAGGATTTCTTCAGTGGGCATTTAAAAATACTTCCAAACGCTTCCAGTGAACTAGTTACAGAGTATTCTGAACCAGATAGATTTAATCACAACAGTGTCCACACTTCTGGTCCCAAAATATATCTTTGTCACTTTCTTTGTGCCTAGGAAGTTAATACTATAATTCTAAACGTAAGACATCCCTAAAATAAAGAATTCATGCATCTATACTAAAATGTCTTTAAAGCAAGTATTCAAAGTATTTACCTAACTGCAACTTACTAAACTTCAGACTTTAAAAAATGTCACCCTCTAATTCTAATGCAATGTATATCTTTAAAGAATGCAGTAAAATTTAATACTCCACAATACTAATTCATAATATTCAATACTTAGTCACAAGTTTGTAAAGTATGAAGAAACAGGACAACTCAAAACTGGAAAAAAACCAGTCATTAGGAAAAGAACAAAGTATATATAACTAATCAAATAAAATGTAATGAATTTTATGCATATGTGTCAATATACTACAGCAAACATGAATACAAGTAGAAAAAAGGTTAGACTATTAAAGATGCAATAAAAAAACACAATATCTGAAACCACAGATGAACTTTGTCTTCTTACCAATAAATTAAGCAATAATGGCCTACTCTTCCAGTTATTTTAAAGAAAATAAAAATTGTAGTATCTCATACATCTCATCTTGTAAACCAGAATTTTTTTTTTGGTAAATACATTTCCAAAATATATTCCAGTATTTCCTTATGAGTTAGAAGGAAGTAGTTAATGTCCTTATGGAGGAGTATTTAATGGAGTTGAGATTGGAGTAGGATCTGACATCCATCCACAGTGAAACACAAATGATGAGAGGTATAACTAGTCAGGGAAAAGAACAAGGTTTCTTGGAAAGAGAAGAGGATAGAACCTCCAGGGTAAAACTGAAACTGCACTATCACTTTTGAAAATGTCTGTGGCAAATGTGAGCCTTATGATCTGGACAATGGACCTGCAAATTAAAAGAAATTAAAATGAAAACAACCAACAAACAACAACTATATATATATATATCATACCTGTGCATATTTATGCAATCCTACCATTATATTTGTCATAGTTGAACATTTTTGACTCATTCAATATTCATAATCTATTTTTTTATTATTAGAAGTCAAGGAGCCCTTCCTACCTATAAGAATACCACTGAGAATACCAATCTTGATGTGTGAGCTTAGATAGCAATTTGGTGGAATATTTGCAGATAAAGCTTTTGTGATAACCTGTTATGGTGTCTGTACAGCCTATTGATTCATACTTTCTGACATTTAAAGCAGATGGGGCATATATTGTAAAGCAAATCAATGGAAAAATTCTAACAGATAAAGAAAAGGATGCGTGACCTCAGAGGTCATTCCCTGCTTGACTTTGTGTGGTTATGTGATTCTTCTTTCAGTTTACATCATCTCTGATCATTTACCTGCTGAAAGCTTTATGTGGTTACAGCACATTTGCCAGAACATAAAGAAGTCTTTTTAATCCTTTTTATGTCTTTCTGCTAAGACCATTATCTCCTTGATTTTGAGGTTGAGAGTGTTTTATCTTCCTTACTTATGAAACAGTCAAAGAAATCAGTTTTGGTTAATTTCTCTTCTAAACAATTCATGCACATGCTTATATACTTCTCTTGTATAAATAAAAGGAATGCAGTATATAATTCAATGATAAATTTTAATTAGATTTTTATATCATAAAATGGGGAGCATGGAATAAGTAAATTTCAATAAACATACTAGAAAGTGTTTATAACAAATTTATTCAGGCTGGATCAACCTAGATGTATATAAGAGCTATAATAAACTATAATGTGATTTCTTTAAATACCTTTCATTGAGTGTCCATCATGGTCAAACAGTATGTTTTCCAGCTGACTTATCCCTGTAACATGAATACATAACCCCACACACATAAACACAATGACCCAAGAACATATCCCATATTACGTTAAATCGTATACATGAGTATACAAAAAATGTTCAACATTACTTACCACGTGAGAAATGTAAATTAAAGCCACCCTGGAATTCCATCTTATCCCAGGTAAAATGGCTATTATCAAAAATAGACTCTATAAAAATCATCAAACATCTAAAATAAAAGAGGGAATACAGGAAAGTTGGGAATACACTCTTGGAGAAAGAAATTCAATATTTTGCAGCCAGGAAAAAAAGGAGAAGAGTAATGGGATTACACTTGATTAACATATATTAATGCATATACAAACATCCTATAATAGACCTCATCACTGTATATTAACACATGTTAACAAAATTGTTTAAAAGTACATTTAAAAAGATGCAAAGGAGTCATAGAGATATGATCATTAAATTAGTTAATTTTCACATGAAAGACACACTTTCAGCAATTACTTTACTTTCTATAGCTACAGACTAACATTTGTTAGAATGAAGTTCATTTAAAAAAGGAAACAAACATTAATAGAAAGGTAGAAAAAGTCACCTTTGTCTACTGTTATAAAGAATAAACAAGTACACTATGAAAATTTTCATGGATGTTCCCCAAAATAAAAATATCTCCGTAATTTTTTTCTTGATGTATACATATGCAAAAAATTGAAAAGATATCTGCACTACAACCTTCATCCTAAAATTGCTATTCTTCATGGCCAAACTGTTAATGCAATCTTCGTATATACAGATTTGAGAGTGATATTAACCATACAATCAGGGGGACATTTCTTCCCAACAGTACAGATGAACCTGTACGATATTATCCTGAGCGTCTTAGTCACTTCCTTCCAAAATACCCAATACCTATTACTTAATTAAGGAGAGGTTTATATCAGCTCAGAATTTGACCCTGGAGTTGATTGCAAGGCAGAAACAGTGACAGAGGAGCATGACAGAAGGACCTGGGGAACACAAGGAACACCTGCTCATCCCATGACAGCCAGGAAGCAGATGGACGGGAACAGCTAGAGAGGGAGAGATTCCATTCTCTGCCACGCTGAGGGTCCCTGCCTCCAACCAGTTCCCACAATTTAACAGCAGTCTCAGCTGCTGGAGTCACTAATGGCTGATGCCACTGATGAGCTGAGGACCCCATGACTAATCACATTCCAAACACGTGAAATTTGTTCTGCAAACCTTTGTGTCTAAGCCATAACATTCCTCCTCATTCCTAAAAGCCTCATGCCCATATGGTTATGTAAAATGAATTTGGTCCATCTCCAAGGATTTCCAAAATTTTAACTGTTCCAGCATTACATACAATTTCAAATCCAAACTCTTCTTAGAGACTGAAAGTCTTAGCTGTGATCACCTATCAAAATCAAAGAGAAGGGTGGACAAAGACAACAATCCATGTTACAGAGTGAACACTCCCTTCCAGGGAGAGACAGTGATAACCATGAGATCAAAACAAAACCAAAATGTGTGAGGGCAGACATTAAGCCATGTATCTCCATGTCCTGAACCCGGGCAAAGGTGTGGCAAGATATGAGTTCAAAAGGGATTGGGAAGCTTCCTCCATGAAGTATTACCAGTTGTGCCCTTACAGCCTCTCTCTGAGGGTGGCTTTTCTCATTACCTGATGATTTCCCCAGCAGATATTCCACATTCTTGGCATCATCAGCTTCCTGGAGTGTCCACTGCAATTTTGCCTTGACTCTCACAGCTTCACACACTGGACAATTGAGCTGCTTATCGTCATGGACAATCTACTTGGACTTCTACACCTTCTTCTCAAATCTGGTAGTAGCGGTGGCCGTCTTCATCCCTGTGAATGAGCATCAGTGGGTGATACCACGAGGCGACATAGCGCAATCAGTAGCCAGTGCCCGTGAGTCATTGCTGTAGCACCCTCTGAGTGCCGGGACGGCTGAACTTGAAGAGACGTGTCCCTCTGTAACTCTGAATGAACAGGACACCTTGGGGACCTCAAAAATAATCAAAATTTTATAGTTTTTAATCATTGAGTCTTTGAGAGGTTTGAGCTTGCTGACTTCCATGATATTTCTCAATTATCTTACCTATTGTCCTGATGTAAAGTACCAGGTTTCTATCTGATGTGAATGTTTTCACTAACTATATTCTCTATGGCTCTAACTCTCTGGACACTCCCTTTCTGTTGCAAATGTGGACTATTTATTTAATTTTTACTCATAACTTTATAGTGGATCTGGATAAAGTCAGCTTGTACTACACATTCCACAGCCCAAAATTTATGCTGCAATGAACTTTTCTCCAGCAGATGAATTAGTCCACAACCTTGCTACGCTATGACAAAATCCCCATTAGAGCACCTAACACAGATGGGGGTTACAAATAATATATTTTTGTGAGTATTGTGGACTTGGTTGAAATGGAGTGAAGCCCCAAACTGACTTAAACTACCAAATTTATTGAGGAATGGCAAAGGCACAGAGTTCTGTTGGATGCAGACGTTCGTTTTAGGCAGCAAGGCCAACAGGCATGGCATGGTGACAGGTTGACTGAATACCTCTAACTTCCATCTCACAGACACCTCCAGAGCTTCCTTAATTTCCCCATAAGACAGATCTCTGTGAGAGTTGGTGTCTTGGTTACTTTCTCTCATTGCTGGGACAAAATACCTGACACCCAAAATTAAGGAAGGAAAAGTTTATTTAGCTTACAGTTTATGGAGGTTTCAGTCCACCCTCAGTTGGCTCCAAGACAGGGTGGCGGGGCTGAGGGGCAACAGTACATGGTGGAGGCAGGTACCAAAATTGACAAGAGCAAAAAAGGAAAAACGCCAAAAGGGAGGAGCAAGACTCTTTCCTTCTCTTACCTGGTATGCAGGCTACCGCTCCAGGGCACGTGCAACATTCACACCACCAGTCTCAGCACCAGACAATGAAAAAATTACACATGCTAAATTCAGTCACCTTCAAAAGGCCTGCCCTCCATGACCACACGAGTTTTGGGGGGCACATATAGACACAAACCATAACATTTGGCAAATCATTCTGTCTTCCACATGCTTGGACTCCTTGGATTTAGCAGTGTTTTACCTGATAAGTCAATGCAAGCAGACCCTGACATGGTGGGTGTTGTGAGGAACCCCATAAAGCTTAATCACAGTTTATTCACCAAGACTTTGGATACAGCCAAAATGAAGTAAAACTTTCTACTGGAGCATAATGTATGTGATTTTAGTCTAACTGCCAATAGAGACCTCATTTATAACTGAAACCTCTTGAGAATAATCTTAAATGTTGGTATTTTTATCAGCATTCCATCTACTACTATCCAACCAGAAATTCCCATCAAGCTTGGCTTAGAGTATTCTTGAACTTTTCTAGCTGAGATCTCCAAACCTTTCCAAATTCCTTTAAAAAAAGAAAACCATGAAGCACATGGTCAGATAAAGACAGATTAGTGACCCTATTCTAGGACCAAAATCTATCTTAGTTACTTTTGCAATGCTTGGACACACACACACACGGGAGATTTTCATTTTGGCTCAGAGTTTGGGGCCACGTTCAGACGACTGCCAGTCAGAAGCTGGATGACAAAAAGGCTTGGCAGGGGAGAAGCTCCTCACCCCAGGGCAGCCACTGACTGGAGTACACCTTCCAGGTCACACCTCCAAACACTTAACACCACAGATAGCTACTGTACACAGCTGGGAACGAATGTACTGAGCCCCCTTGTTCCTACCACTGTCTGCAGAAGTTCTAGAAGCCCTCTTTGGTGAGTGACTTTAGTTACACTGTCCTACGTGACGCAATGCCCTGAATCCGTGTGAACTACTTACTTTTCTGCTCATTTTGACTTTAAGGAAGCACCAAAGTCACAAAATGATGAATCAGGCATGATGAATAAGGAGAATGAGAACGAATAAGGAGAATGAGAAAGTAGAAACCTACTTTCATGTTAAGCAGCATTTTGCAGTAGCACTCATGATATTTTTGTAAAGACACTAAAAGTTGAGGACTCCTATGACTGCTTCAGTGATAAAAATGATTAGACAAATATGTTTGAAGCAAGGGGGAGATGTTTTAGAGGGTTCAGTAGCAACGTGTCTTTTACTGCAAAGTGGAACTAAGATATATCTTGCATGGGTACAAACTCCATACAATGAATGTGATCAATATGCAAAACTAACTTTTACCAATAAATGTAGTGGTAAACAGTTTTTAAAAATAAAATATCAAAGCAGACAAGCCTATGGCTCAAAAAACAAACTTACATTCGCCACATGTATTGGTCTCATTTTCCATCCTATATTTAAAGTTTTGCTAAACTGGCAGATCTCATGGGAATTGTTCATATTACTTACAAAAATATTATCATAATTGTAAGTAAAAATGAATTGATAAACTTTTGGTAATGATGATTTATAGCCTAGATTTCAATGGTGGATTCACTGATTTCTTCTTATCTCCCAAATCATGAAGTTACATGAATTCATTACCTGAACATTTTGCATGTTAGTAAATAAACAAGAGATCTATAGATAGAATCAAGTTAGACAAAACTTCACAAAATCTATGAGAAGCACATTAATAATTCTTTTTATTGTTTTTTCAAAAGTGGAAAGAAACAAGAGTCCTGGCATAGCATGAATTCTGTGAATTCCTAATACTGCTGAGAGCTGCTCCCAGGGACTGATGGTTGATTACAAGCTGTTAACAAAGCATTTTCTTTCAACAGAAACAGCTTACAGAGAAGTGATGACGAATCTTTGGGAAACTGTGTGCTTACTTAGCTGAATCCTGAAATGTAATGTCATTTATTTTCCCTGATGTCCTGGAAATGTTCCTAGTGTTTCTCTACATTTTGGCTTGACAGCTAATATTAAGTGTCAGAGTTTTGCACCATTTGGTAATGAGATAATACAGATAAATTTTACTAGGGAAATTAAAAAACAGTTTGTTTCATACAAAATAAAACTAATATTGGATGGTATTTACTGTAATAGACAACAGTTCTCTCCTTTACCTGTCAGTCTTCTTGCTCTATTTTTGAGTTGCCTCTGCTCATTCTGTGGAAAGCTTCTGGTACTGCATCTACTGAAAATGTCTTCTCTTCCTCCTCTTCTTTCCTCCTCCTCCTCCTCTTCCTCCTCCTCCTTCTTTTCTCTTACCCTTCCTTTTCCTTCTACCCCTTCTGAGCAAATACTTTGATATGGACAAGCTTTCTGAAGTGCATTTAAATAGCCTGACAAGAATCACTAGAGAACTTTACTGTGAGAGTCACAAGACATTTTCCTTCACTTTGTGAAATCCATGAAGTTGTGTTTACCTGAAAGGGACACTTAGTTCCTTTTTGTTTGTTGGGGCTCAACACCAGACACCCACGAATTAGAGGAGGAGGGATACATTTGCACTCATACCCTGTAGAGCATTCAGTTTCTAGAATTCTCAATGAAATTCATTTTTATCCACTGAGCTGCTAGTATTTCAGCAATTATACTCAATTTTTCCTAAGCTGACAATGGTTGCTGCAAGAGTTTATGCTTAAATTTTTGGGTTCTGAAATCAGAGATTCTATGCGTCCATTTTTGTGAGTTTAATTTGAGGAAAAATGGTTCCCCTGTGACCCCAAGCCTAAGGCAAGTTCATTCCTCATTTTTGAGCATTTTACTTGTTCTTAGAATGAAAGATTAATTTCTAGCTTCTCATATATGGAGTAGAAACTGGTAGTCCTTGTGCGTTTTTTTCCCCCAACCATATCTCAATCAGTGTATGTTGTGTCAAAGCAAACACAAGCACATCTCAATCAGGTACCTTGAATTAAAAAAAAATCTGTAGAGGTAAAAAGTTGTTGGCAGATTTTTTTAAATACTGGAGCCAGGTACTTTGATGATAGGGGCGAGGGAAAAATCTGCACATAGTATTAAAAGTTATTGTATTGTAAAGCATCATAATTTAAATATATTCTGAGATTATAGATTTTAAAGTAAATGTTAGGTGATCCTAGAATATCTTATCTCTAGTAGTTACTATAATTAGAGATGGTTTTTGGAGAAAATTTCATAGTACAACTTACATTTTCTGAGAAATGGATTTCCTCTGACTTTACCAGGTTTAAAGCTGCTGCTGTTATAAATAAAAGGCACAGCTAAGATGTGTGGAGAATGAACTTCTCATCAACAAACACTTTATTAGAGATACTGCGGTGTCCAGAGAAGATTCTGAATATTATTGAGCCCACTTTAAGTACCAGTAGTAACCAACCTCATTCTCACTGTGCTGTATTTGGGGGAGACGACTTGTATGAAAAGACCTAAAAATCTAGGCTAAAGGTAAGAGCCCCAGGCAGATGAAGGAGGCTAAGGTGCCTGAAGTGTCATGAGGAGTGAGGGAGGTGTCTTCTAGAGGAACATGGCACAGTCAAACAGCAGAAGAAAAGGCAAGAAGGGCTCTGAACACGGACTCACCATGGCACAGGCCAGGGTGAAGCGGAGACTGAGGACCGAGGGAGAGAGACACGGCTGCGGAGAGCTTGGGGAGCTGCCACGATGAGAAATCTCACGGGAGAAAAATGCCAGCACAGGCAGCTTGGATGGGGATGGTTAGGCAGGCGCATTCCAGGAGCAGCATTATAGAATGATGTGCCTGCATCGCGGTGAAGGCCGACAGGGTCTAGAGAGCTAAGCTACTTTCAGGTCAGGTAAGAGTTACATTTATTTATCACCAGTTTTATGAATGGAATCCACTGGTGTTTACACTCGCCAGATACAACTCCTGTGTCTCTAAAGTCACATACAGGCTAAAAATTAAAAAACAAATGAGAAGAATGTGATCTTCACTTAGCGTCTGATCCTATAAGCAACCTAGGCATGAGGTTACAAATAGGAACAGCCATCAAGAAAACTGGAATAAAGTTCCTTATGATGTTGGGAAATCTTTGAGCCTCACAGAAGTATGAAACAAGAAAGTCCTTTTCTTCTAAATGTTGTCATTGAAAGCTCTATAGCTTTAGAACTGATTATCAATGCAGTAGGTGTAGAATATATTGGAATATATCAAGTGCCATCTTCATTTGTATTCTGATAAAGCTATTAAGGTAGTCAAAAAACAATCACACTTCCTTCAGCAACATAGGAAATTTCTTGACAAACAGGAACGTTTTGTTTGTGAGTTTATTTTTTAAACAGGGTTTCACTGTATTTCTGAGGCTGGTCTGGAACTGCTGATCTGCCTGCTTCGTTCTTCTGAACAATCGGCTACGAAGCCCTCCACTACCTTCCCGGGTGGAGAGTAAGATGTCTTACAAATAACACGCTGCAAGATTCAGTGAATCGCAGAAATGAGAAGTTGCAAATGGCTCAGGAAACCCGGCAGCACAATTGCTAAGCTCTTCATGTCCAAGCTGTGTGCTTGCTTCTGCATTTTTTCTCAAACCCCAATCCACATCTCCTTGGTTCCAATGTAATATGTCTCGGGGAAAATAGTTCCAAATTTCTAGGAGATCTGAGTTCTTTGCCACCAGCAGCAGCGGTGTTGATCTGGGTACAGGGTCATGGGATTCAGTACCCTCTCCAGAGCTCAGGTAAGGGCTTGAGAGGAAGGGAAGCAATGTAGCTAGCTGTTACTCTCAAGGATACGGATAGCAGCTGTGTGCTGCATAGTGACTTCTGGTACCTTAGCCTGTCCTGTCAGGTATGTTTCTGGATTGCAGCTTGGAAGGTAAACAGAAACTTCTGTCAGGGTCACAAGCTGATTCAAACAAATTTGAATTCAGGTTGTGATGACTTCAAAATGAAACCCATAAGCTGACTAAATGAAATAAACCAAAGCCTCCAAATTGCTCTTTAAAAAGAAGTAATGTGGATAAATGGAGATAGAGATCTAGGGAATGAGTAGGGAAGGCAAAGGT
>PVJX010014794.1:0-44046 GCA_004027295.1 Dolichotis patagonum | reverse complement strand
TCTTTGAGGTTTTTACCTACTTTGTCTTCCAGCAGTTTTAGTGTTTCTGTTTTAATATTTAGATCTTTAATCCATTTAGATTTTAGTTTAGTGTATGGTGATAGACATGGGTCTAGTTTTAGTCTTCTGCATATGGACAGCCAATTTTTCCAGCACCATTTGTTAAAGAGACTGTCATTCTTCCAGAGAGCATGTTTGGTCCCTTTATCAAAGATGAGGTGGTTCAGTGAGTTTGCAGTTGTGGTTGTATCTTCCAATCTATTCCACTGAAAAAATATGGAACGCTTCACAAATTTGCGTGTCATCCTTGCGCAGGGGCCATGCTAATCTTCTCTGTATCGTTCCAATTTTAGTATATGTGCTGCTGAAGCGAGCACCATAGTGATAACTTTAAAAGGCCAGAAGACAGGTGGCCACAGGAATAGCCAGTTACTACTGGAGCCTAAGAAGTTCCTAGACAAGTACTGGCCTATGAATTGGATGGGAGACTGTAACAGGAAACATCTTCAGACATGGATTCTTGAAGACCTAAGGACAAAAAATAAACCTTTCAATTATTTTAAATTGTCAACTATTCATCAGAAGAAAGATGAGAGCTCCCTTGCCTACTTAGGTCATTTACAAGAGGCACTGATAAAGCATACATCACTGGCTCCTGATTTGGTATAAAGACAGATTAGTCTTAAAGACAAAGTTATTACTCAGTCATCCTCAGATATTAGGAAAAAGCTATAAAAGATGCCTTTGGCTCCAGATAGCTCACTTGATAATTTAGTAAGAATTGCTCCTCAGTATTGTGTAATCAAGACCAAAGGAGAAAACAAACAGACCAAGAGAAAGGGACTGCCTTGGTTGCAGCATTAAAAGAAATAGACTGTGAGTCAGATTCTCAGGGCTCTGAGAAAAGTTTCACACACCAACACCCCTCCCCCCCCCACACACACAATCTACTGCTGCAAAAAGCCAGGTAACCTTAGGAAGGACTGTGATGAAAAGCAAAACCAAAATGACAAAGGGCCCCTGGAACCATCCTCTGATTGCACAGGTGACCCCCAGAAGTCAGACTGCCCCTGAAATGGAAATCCTGAGGATCAGATTCATCTTACCACTGGTCCAGCAAGACCCAAGGGTCCTGGGACATGCTCTTCTTCTCCCTCTTGCTAGACTGTCATACTCATGGAGGAATCCCAGATGATCATGGATACAGAGGGAAAATAAGCCTATTGTTGGACATTGGTGTACACCTCTCAGTCTTTTATTCAACCCCTCCTCCGGAGAGATGTCTCATCTGTATTGAAAACCATCATGTAGAAGCACCCAGATCATGAGAGGGAGATCATGGAGACAAGAATATATCATGAAGCTTGGGCAGTTAAGTGCAAAATAAAAAGAGCAATAAAAACTTCCCTGGTGTAAGTACATCTTACAGATCTTACTATTTTTCTTCACCAAACACATTAACCACTAAGACCTGAAATTAAAAAAAGACTATTGCCTTTAATTGACAATTTAAGGACACAAGCTTTATTTATACTGTAAAGCAGCTGCTGTAACACCCCAATCCTTGGAGTTCAAAAAACCCAATGGATAGTAGAAGTTGGCACAGGACTTTAGACTGGCAAATGAAGAAGTGGTGCCAATCCACCTGATGGCTTGTAACCATGTATTATCCTTTCTCAATCCTGAGTGCTGGTTGGTTTCAGTGTTAGGTTTAAAAGATGTCTTCTTATTCACTCCTTTACATACAGAGTTCCAGTTTCTTCTTGCCTATGAAAATCCTAATGAGCAGGCCTTTCAACTAACAAGTTGTGGGTCTTCAAATGTTCAGAGACAATCCACTTTTTGGGGGCAAGTGCTTTCCCATAACTCGGCATATTTTCAATTTTCACAAGTTACAGTCCTATAATATGTAGATGATATACTTAGAAGAGTTCTCTAGCCAGGATATCTATGCTTTGCTGAATTTTCTAGCAGACAGAGGTTATAAGGTCTCTATGTCTAAGGCACAACTTTGCAGTCTTGAGGTAAAATACTCGGGTTTTACCATATCTAAGGGAACCCAAAGATTGGAGGAAGAGAAAAGTGAAACAGTACTTTCTGTCCCACAGCCAAACAGCTAAAGAAATTTCTATGAATTACAGAATTTTGTTGCCTTTAGATAGTAGGCTATGGTGAGATCACACAACCCCTCTATCAACTTATAAAGGAAGCTTAAAAGGTAGATACCTATATTTCACCCTGGGAAGTTGATTTCCAAACTACATTCCAAAAGCTTAAACAAGTACCTCTAGATCCCCCAGCACTGAATCTGCCAACAGGACACAATTTCAATCTATACGTTGATGAAAGGTAGGGCATGGCTATGGAAGTTCTTATGCAAGATTGTGTATGTGCTCAACAACCTACAAGGTAACTGAGTCATGAATTAGACATTGCAGCAAAGGGATGGCCCTCTTGCCTTAGAGCTGTTGCTACCATAGCTCTCCTGGTACCAAAGGCATGCAAACTGACTCTAAGCAAAGATCTCACTGTATATACATCTCATATGGCAGGACTTCTGCCAAAGGGAGCCTATGAATATCAGACAACTGACTTCTTAAATACCAGGCTCTACTTCTAGAAGATAAGTCCTCCTTAAACCCTGCCACCTTTCTACTAGAAAATGAGGAAATTGAGGCTGAAAAACATGACTTTAACTAGGTAATTTTCCATATATACACAGCCACAGAAGACTTGTGAGACATATTCCTTACTGACATGGATTTGATCTTCTTCTACAATGGTACTTCCTCATACGAAATGGGACAACAAAGACAGAGTAAACAGTAGTGACTCTGTATCAGACACTTAAAATTCCTCATTTTCCCCTGGGACTATTGCCCAGGTAGCAGAACTCATAGCTCTGACAAACACTTTACAACTCAGTAAAAAAGAAAAAGCCAATATTTAAACTGAAGCAAAGTATGCTTTCCTATGACTTCATGCTCATGAAGCTATATGGAAAGAAAATAATAATCTAACAGCCAATAGATCTCCCATAAAGTATCATTAGGAGATAAGTAAATTTTTATCATCCATCTGTCCCTATGCCCTTCAAAGTGGTGATAATTCACTGTAGAGGGCACCAAAAAGAAGTTGACAAAATATCTCAAGGTAATCAATTGGTTATGCACTACTAAAAAAAAAAAAGAAAGAAAAAGAAAAGAAACTTATTGAGAGCTTTCCCTTTAGCCACTCCTGATCTGGGAAGGGTCCCTTGATCATATCTGATGCATATCCTTAGTCAAAAGTCAAATGGGCTCTCTCCCATGCATATCAGTTCCTTCCATCAGGCTAGTTATAATCAGATGATAGTAAATTGTTCCTTCCTAGGTCTAATCAATGGAAAATTATTGTTTTCACATAAAACCTTTCATTTGAGGAGAGATAAGGTCCACAAAATGCCCTCAAAGTTACTCATAAGAAAGGGACTCTCTCAGACAATTTAACAGACAGTTAAGACTTGTGAGCCAAAAGCACAATCCTCTTAACCAGACTAAGTTGTCACTCTTAGCCCTTTGCCAATTACTTACCTCTTAAAGAATAGTATAGCTCCTTTCTAGTGTGAGCACAGGAATATACTAAGCCATTACAACAAACATCTTGCTATATATATGGCCTGTTCCCCATGTCAAGTGCATCAGGACTCCCTCAGTGAGTATCCCCACTTTAAGGAGAGGATTGAAGTAAGCTACAAGACTACACTGATGCAATACAAAGAAATTCTGTGGTTCATAGTTACGTAGGCAATTAAGTAGCCTTTCAACTCCATCCTCAATGGTCCTGGACATAATCATTTTTTTTCTAAAAATGTCACTAAAATCTCTCTATACACTGCAGTAAAACCTCTATAAAGTAGGAGTAAGGGCTCTGTCATGAAAGCCAACAATCATGGATGTCAAGATACTTTCAGATACGGGACAATTATATGTGGTTAACTCCCACTCTAGGACAACTTAGTAGAAAGATCCCTTTATGTTGGGAACAAAAAAGTCCCTCCTACTCTCATTGATCTAATAAATACTCGAGGTGGACACCCACAAACAATATATGTGTACATAGTTTTACAGGTCAAAGGCTTGTTTACAACAGATTGGTTTAATCACCTAAATTAATGGAAACCCCTCAATGGCACTCACTGATCCTATGGAATCAAATTGTGGCCCTAGCTAACCTCTTAATAGGCAGGGAGACGAACTCTAAGATTTTTGTGGCTACAAGACAGGAGTGTCAAAAATACTGACAAACCTGCAAACTGATCCTGTTTATGGCATCAGTGGTCTAAGAGTGTATGATCATTTGGCTTCTATTTTTGTCCTTTCCCTAGGATTATGGGATGTCATGCAACACATCAAAGGCTTGGCTAACTGTACTCAATGGGCCTAAAATGACACCTTGGCTGGTCATTCCTTCCTAAATGAAAAAAAAAATTACTGAGGCAAGCTGTCTTCCAAAATTGGATGGCATGAGACATCCTAACCACAGTACAACTGGGTACGTGTGCCATTTTAAAAGCTAAATGTTATGTGTACACTCTGGGCCTTCTACTAATATCTCAGTGACTGTTCAAGGTATTAAATGACTGGTTAATGCCACATCAGGTTCTGAAATTCCCTAGACCTTCTCCTTAACCTCTTCATGGGAGGTTATTACTGGCTCTTCCTGGTAGAAACATTTGTTGATTATATTTAATTGCAGTGTTGTTGATATTACTACTTGGCCAATGCATACTTAACTGATTCTTTGACCTGTCACCTTCAGACTTAAAACTATACAACAACCCAAGGTGAGAATGCCTGGTGTCTATTGATGGCCTTTAGATGGACCCTCTAGAGAATATCTCTGACTACTGATGACAACTATGACCCCTTCCAGCTGGAAGTAGCCAGAACAGTCATTGCCCCTTGCTCCCTCATGGCAGTTGAGGATACTTCTTCAGAGGGGAGATTATTATAGACAGCTAAATTAGCTAAAGATATTATAGACAGTCTTACCAGACTAGGGCCTTGAAAGAGTCAGTGCAGAAGATAAGAATACATTACAACTGTGGTTAGAGATGCATCTATTGAAGGTCAGGCCTCACCAGAAAGACAGAATGGCAGGCCTGCATGCCTCCCCAAGGGATAAGCAATAAATTGAAGATTATACTATAATTAGTATTACCTGATACAGTAAAGTGTGTAGATAGACATCAGTCACCCAGGTGGGTGAGAAGAACCTTCTGATCCATCCCTTCCTAAAAAGGTCCTCATTTTTAACATGTACACTTGCTATGTGACCTTCTTCCCTATTGGATCAATATTATCTTGTAACTTTTTTGACTGTTCATAATTTTGACCAACATTGTACTTGCCTTGTGATTTTGTATCCACATTCTGATTTTGCGCTGTAAAAATTCCTCTGTGAAGTGGGGTCCATGGTAACCTCCTTTGGGGTCTCCTCCTGGCTGCCGGGAGCATCTTTGTCAATACACTTTTTTCTATTTTTTCTACTTTTTTTGTAGGGGGAGTATCAGGAACCAAACTCAGGACCTTACACTTGCCAGGCAGGCACTTGTGCTGCCAAGTGCATCTCTGGCCTTCCCTACATTTATTTATGTATTTATTTATGGTACTGGGGATTGAACTCATGCCCTTGTGCTTGCCGGACAAGCTCTTATGCTACTGAAACCCTTGGCCACCTCTCTACTTTTAACCTCTATTTTCCCGTCCGTTCATTCTTCAACTTTGGGAACACAGACACATCTTATATGACATTTGGCAGGTTGGGAGCTGTATTATTTCCCCTATATTGATGTGAGTGTCTTCTGCACAGGCCTTTTCACCAGGTTGTTTCTATGTTGTAGCCTTCTAGCTGCTGACTGAAACTTCAACAACTGTGAACCAAAATTAATCTCTCCTCCTTTAAGCTGTGGGTATTGCATATTTTTCCCTTTAAAGAAAAAGATGGTTTTTCCTTCTCTCCTTTTCCCTATCCCAGCTGTTCTTTCCTTTTGAGCACTTGCTTTCCCTTTCATTATCACACTATCTATTGTACATTTTGGATCTTATTACTCTTTCAGTTTTTTTTTTTACATTAGGGATACAATATGATATTTATGATTTATTTCACTTATGAGTATGTTCTCAAGTTGCATCCATTTACCCATAAAAACCTCAAGATTATCCATATATATAGATATATATATGGATAGCAATGGACATATGGAGAGCAATACTGCTAATCTCTTAGTTCATCCAAAAGGAGCACTTTGTGCTTCCATTATTTGATTGATCATTTTTTCATGCCTAAATCTTGTAACCTGAACAATTACTTCTAAGATAAAAATATGCAATATATTAGTGTTAATTTCCTACTATTTTTTGAAATTCTGTATCATTTCTATCCTTTTTTCTGTTTTGCTTTTTAAAATTAGAGGGAGGAGGATGAGGAGGAGGAGGAGGTTAGGCATGTGGCTGCCCATAATAAGGACATAATTTCACAGCCTGTGTTGCAGGACTGTGTACCTGTGTGGCTATATTTTGTCCAGTAAAATGTAAACACTAATACAATATGACATTTCTGATACTATCCCTTAAGAGAGATTGTGTATACTTATTTCTCCTTTTTTTGTTGTTGTTCTTATGCCTTGAATTCAAATGTTATCCTGGAGTAACATTCCCTATCTTGTCCAATGGAGACAAAGGTGTTATAAGGTTGATCATGTGCTGATCTGGGAAAACTCTAGGTTCCCAAGGACTTCATGGAACAAAGCTACTATGCATGCCTAACTACCCACCTTCCTCTTTCACCTGAGAAAGAAGTAATCCATTACCCAATATTTCACCAAATCCAAAATTTTAAATGCTGATACTGTCACAATTTTATTTCATTATTTTTCTCATAAAAGTTTGCAACATAGTGTTTAACAGGGACTGTTTTCAGATACCATAAAGCATTTTCAAATCACACAAAGAATATCTATAATGAGAGTTAATTTATTATATGAATTTATGAGTGTAATACAAAAAGATAGAGATTATTAATGGACCTGAAAGCATCCCTGAAACTTAAAAAGCAGGCTTGCGGCTCTTAGGTGGAGGGCCGAACATAGCTTGTCTTTTTCCAGGAAAATGCCCTAGGAGACTAGCTGTTAATGCCCCACCTCCATTTTGCAGGTGAGGACATTGGGTCCCATAAAGCTTCAGTGGTCACCAGGATGGGTAGAATACATCTGACTGCAATCTCACTGTGTCTCTAGTCTATGGATAAACCATTCCTTTTTCAGCTTTAGGGAGTTTTTTTTTAACTTCTAAAAGGAGACAATGTTAAAATCTCAGAGTTGCTAGGAACTTTAAGTAAGCAGTTCATTATCCTTGCACAATTCGTGGCACAAAGGTGCCAAAATATAGCCTTTCACTTACCATTATTACTGCTTACCCAAGATTTTATAACACCCATATGCATTCATGTGCTTTCTCCTTCACCTCATAATGGCCTTAAAAGATTTATTTACTGAGTCCTTTGGTTATTCAACTGTCTTCTAAACACAGGATCAAGTTTTTCTCCTGTAAATGTGCAACATTAATTTTTAAGTAAGATCTCAGCAACTCTGATAAGTCCATGACTGAGGACTAGCTTTGGCAAAAAAGTGATAAAACGAATTTTATCAGCAGGTGTTTGAAGCCCAGTCTTTGGCTGAGTTTTCTTCATTAATCCTGATTTCAAAGGAAAAAGTGATCTTTGCCTATTTACTTTGCTTGAGTGGTCTGCTCAGGTCAGCAGAGTCCTAGTAATTATTGAATTCAACAGATAAAATCTTTCTCTAAAGTTTCCCACTGTGACTATAACTTTGGGTCTTAGAGTATTCATTTAGATACCTTCTGAACTGGAGTAGAAGCATTATACTAACTGAAGCTGTGGCAAGCTTTCTTAGATTCAATGCATTACAGTTTTATTACATCCACAAATGTCTTTTAACACTAGCCTTTCCTTCACTGTCTTCATTGGTCATCTGTATTTTACTAGTGACTGATTCTTGTTTCCAGATTATAAGTCCTGGTACGTGGGCAACAAATGGTTGGTGAATTTTATCTTCTACAATACCTACCAATGTTCTGCATATAACATGGCAAATGACTAAGTGAATAAATGAAAAAAATCAACAAATAAGCAAGAAAGTTTTTTGTCAGTTTGTTTCTTATATTAAATATTCAAGTATGTCATAAAATACATAGATATTTGTCAATTTAAAAGATCATAACTTTATCAGGAAAGGCTTTCTTCAAACTCAATGTTACCTTATTTATTTTTAAATTTTATTTTCGAGATAATAAAGCCAAACAAAATAAAACAGAATAAAGCAAATCAAAACAAGACAATGTAAGTGACACAGAATTTCAAAACAAGATAATAAGGAGTCAACAATGGTTACTATAATGACTCATGCTGTCTTCAAAATAGCTACCCATACCTTCATATGTATTAAAATCAAATGAAACAGAATAGAACCAATAAAAACAAAGCAATGAATAAAATACAGGACTTCAAAACAAGATAACAGCAAATCCAAAATGGCTACCATAATATATCTTGTTATCTTCAAAGTAGCTACCCATGCCATCAGGTACAACCAAATTAAAAAGATAAAACAGAATAAAACCCAACCAAACAAAACAATGAGAATGATATAGAATTTCAAAACAAGATAACAAGAAATTAAAATGGCCACCACCTTCAGAAGGAGATCCTCCATGTAAGCCACACTGTGTATTGTTACCCTCTGAATAGATGATCAGACTACCGGCTTTAGGCCTGCAAAGTCAGTGAAACACTAAACACTACTAGCATTAAGTTGTATTTTACCTCATTAGCTATCATTACAGCCTGTGTTTCTCTGGATCAGCCGGTCACTTACAGGGGTGGGGGCACTGGGTGGGGAGGAGGAGGAATGTTGGCTCTTCTTGTCTCCCCACCCACGTGCTGGAAGGCATTGGCCTCTGGCTTTCCCCCAGTCAGCCGCGCATGGCACGACTCAAGAAGTCTTAGTTTCTTGTTGATTTCTTGCTGTCCTCTCCTGCAGTCCTCAAATGGCACAGATGATAGGATAGAGCTGGTGTCTAGCTCTACCCCAGTCAGCCTGCGCTCAAACTCAGTTTTAAAGTGACATCACTATCAATTACTGGAGACTGACAGGAAACATGTAATAAAGTGGCTTGAATAGCAGTGTTAATTCACTGTCATTTTCTCTCGTGTAAAATCCCATAGGTCTCCATCCAGGACTTGTGTGGTCTCTATGGTGATGGGTGCTCAGAGTTCTCTCGTCTTCTAGTGCTGCTACCCCCAGAATGCAGCTTTGCTTCACAGTCCAAGGTGGCTGCTCAGACTCCCACAGTCATGTCAGCAGGTCACAAGTTGGAGAAAAGAATATAAACACTTTCTTTAAACACTTGCTTCCACTACTTCTGCTTATGTGTGATCAGCCAGAATAGAATCAAATGGTGCAGCACTGCACCTCCGCATTAATTCTGGGAAATGTATGTACTCTCTATTTTGGGCAGCCATGTGATTGTCTAGAATTCTGGGATTTTACTGCCAAAGGAAGAATGATAGAACAGATATTGAGGAATGAGTAGAATTCTCAGTCATCATTTCCCATTGTTATTTGTATAAAGTCTGAACTCCTTCCTGTATTCAACAAGTTTCTGATTGACCTAGTTACTGCTTGATCTCTGGCCTTATTTCTGGTCACTCATTCATACTGTTTTGTTACTTCATTGTCTCAAAAGTACAGAGCCTTTAGACCTCAGGGCCTTTGTATGTGTACTTACTGCTAGGATTTAAGAATTCTAGATTAGGTCCTCTGTCCATATGTTATAATCATTTTTATAATATGTCATACTTCATCTTTATAGCACTTACCACAATTGCAATTGTAAATTATTTGTATTATGATATGTTTAATATATATCTTCCCCTACCCAATAAGTTGTATGAATGCAGAAATTTTGCTTTGTTGAAGCCTATATTCCTAGTACTGAAAACCACATTTGGCGCACATTAGGCCCTTAATAAGTATTTGTGGGATCAATGAAGACCTTTCTAGAGGATAATATAATGGCTTAGCCCTAGTACTCAAAGAATTCAGATTCTAGTTGCTTTAATTGGTTAGTTAAAACAAACGTTTAACTCATATTGGAATGGTCTGGTCTAATTTCTTGACTTAGCAAGAACAGTGCATCAAATAATACTTATTCTTCCTTTGATGGTCATTATTTTAACACATCTAAAGGTCAACATTTTAACTGCCAGTCAGTGCTGATCAAATCCACAGATGCAGAACGAGGCAGAAATCATGTGAATGGAACCTGTGTAACCTGGGAGACAGACTGGATAGCTGCTGTAAACAACTGTGCTCTACATTATCTGGATTTCTTTCCAATTTATTCTTCCCTGAAAAGTTGAATGATTGTAGTTCTGGATTGATGGATAATTTATTTTATGCAGAAATTATCACCTTTATGTTGAAAAAAATAATTTTAAAAATGTGACATGTTGAGGCTGTGACAGCCACACCTAAATTCAACAACTCTTTTTTTAAACAGCAGAGAGAAAATGGCATTATATCTTGTCCTGATTTTTAAACATGAGCTGCTGGAATCACCATGAAGAAGGAAGCCAGGAAGAAGGAAGATGATCTTTGGAATACCCTGAATTCTGGTGAAAGTCCGCAAGTTTACAGACTGTTGTGATTTAGGGATTTAAATTGTTTTGAAAGCTGTTACTCTCAGTTTTCCTGGAAGATGGGACTTTGATGGACCAAAGAAACAGAATCTTTACATTTGTCAAAGGCTTCTAAAACTACAGTACTCTTTTGGCATTTGTTCAAGATTTTAATTTAATAAGATATGTCTTGCATCTTTGAAAAGTTAAGTATTTTAAATCTTTAAAACAAAGTTCCAGTAACTAAAAATGGGCCTTTTTCTTTCCTGGTACTTAACATAACCCTTACCTGTTGTGGACTCCTAGTGGTCTGACACCCCTTCCCTTCCTCAGTGCCTCACTAGCTTGGTCACTGTTGTCATCTCTCACCTTTGAAATGGCAGAGAATTAAATCACAGAGCTAAATGTTCTAAAAGTTGGATTGGGGATGAATGGATGTAGGGGCAAATTCATGACAGTGATAAATTTTAATTTGAACTAAAACCAGTTCTATTCCCAAACTGTCCTCAAAATAATTTGTCTTCTAGAGAAATTTAGTCATCAAAGTCTAAACACAAACCAGGGCTAAAGGCCAAGATTTTATTCATTTAAAAGAGCTATTTCACAGTGTATTTCAGCAATTAACAATTCAGATGAGACTGGTGCAGTTTAAAATATGCACCATCTCTTCTAATTAAGGCAATGCCTGTGTATCTATTCTTAGTAGCTTTAAGGGAAGTTTGAATCAATGGGAACAACTAGGCTTTCCAGCAAGGAAACTGTCAATCAATCAGTGTTCTGACTACTTGATATTCAGAATAATAAGATCAGGTAGGAATGTAATCAATCAACTAGTCAAGCAGGTCTTTCTCTGGGAGTGGAAGAGAACAATGGAGAGAAATAGTCTCGGAGTAATGAGAGGATAGAGGTAGTGTTATGGCTACACTGACCCTACCCAGTGGGGGAAATCTATTTTCAGCTTGGATCCCAATGAGGAAGTGACACTTCCTGTCACAAAGACATTAAACAGTCCCTCCTTTGGCTCTGGCTAAGTGGCAGATGTTACCCAAATGTAGACAGAGTCCTCGAAGTAGCAGAGAGAGGGAGAGAGCCTGGCCAGGTGCATCATTCCCTGGAGCATAAGTAAACCAGGAACCAGTATATTTTGGGTAAGCAGAATTTATCAAGGAAACAAAAACCTCCTCAGTCCTGCTTCACATGGAGAAATAAGGAAGTAATGGGAGCCAATGCTGAGAAGGTGGAAGAGGAACACAGCAGGGAGCACATAAAAGAAAACCAGCACATGTTGGAAAAAAAGAAGCTTCTTCCTCTGCCACTCCCAAGTGTGCACTGGTTATGGGCTGCTCCCTAGTCTATGATGATAAAAAGATGTAATTTCTGCATTTTAGAGACATTTAGAGAAAGTATTTAGAAAATGCTATAGGGATTTGATATTGCTATAGCAGCCAAATGTGATCTTGTCAGTGTTATCTTGTAGTAGAGCTGTTACACTTGAAGGAAAAAAGGAAATGGAGTGATATATATCTATTAAGCCACACAGAAAGTCATGAGCCCATTGGATGAGGTGAGTGATCAAATAGATGGGTGTTTAAAAGTCAAACTAAAGGCAGATACGAGCCCAAAAGATGGGAGGCAAGATGGAAGGAACAGTGGACTTATTGAACAGGGTATGGACTAGTTTGGCCACTGTTGAATTCACACAGTAAGTCATCTGTGGTATATTTTAACATTAGTGTCTTAGTCTATTTTGTGCTCCTATATAGAATACCACTGAAGTAATAGTTTATAAAGAAAAAAATTCTGTTTGGGAGGTCGGAATGTTTAAAATGTAGATGCCTGCAGATGCAACTATCTGCTGAGGGCTCATCTGCAGCAGAGAATCCTTCCTCACAAGACAGAAAGTATGAAGGCACACGAATCAATACTGAACGCAGCCTCTTTCATAAGTACATTAACTCTATTCATAGCCTAATGACCTCATAAAGGCCCCACCTTTTATTAGTATCATATGGGCCATTTAGTTTCAAAACCTGAATTTTGAAGGGGACACATTCAAACCATAGCAGTTAGTTTATCCACTTTAATTCAAAAGTGTGTAAGAGCCAGAATTCCTTTGTTCATCAGAAGATAATTTAAATGGGTAAATTATTAGAATTTACTAGAGGTAAGTTATGATGAGATGTAGTAGTAATTTGTAGTAATTCTAGATAGTAGTTAGCTATATTTATACTCTCCATAAAGCATGCATACAATTTTTAGAATTACATTTTACCCCTTTATTTGTCAGACAGCTATTTGAATCATGAGAGCCCACTGAGCTATTTCAGACAAAATTCTGTGGCTTTGAATGACCACAAATGGATATATTAAATCCTTTCAGAATATTTTATTAACCAAAGAGACCTAGTTCCAGTGAAGTGTGCTACAACTAAATCTCCCTAGTCCTCTGCACATGAAAGACTTACATTCTATCTCAGTGAAGTATAGTGTATAAAGAACAACCACCCACAGTTTTAAAATATATGACTTTGGTCTTTGATACTTACCATGTACTAGAGCAGTATGTTGGTACAGATTTGAGCAGCAAGAAAAATAGGAGAGACACACCCTTAATATTACTCACCCCATGAAGAAAGCCACATATGTATTAAAGGAGGCTAATGCTTTAGTGGATGGGAATTTAGAAGTTAAATACCCAGGCATGACAGAGTTTGAAGGGCAGAGCTGGGGTGCTAAAAACAGTAGGCTTGAGGGTCAAAGACGTGGATGTGAGTTTTCTTCTGCCTAACCAGCTGAGTAATCTTGGACAAGCCATTTAAACTTTTTGTGCTTTAATTTTCTCCTCTGCACAATTTTATGGGTTACTGTGAAATATATATGATAGACCATAGGTAAGAGGACATTGTAATTGTACATCAAGTGAGACTTTTAGAAATTAGGGGATAATAGAAAAAGCAATAGCCTAGAAAAGTTTGAACATTTTCTGTAAAGGGTTAGACAATAAATATTTTGGCTCTATGGGCCACATCAGTCTGTCACAACTACTCAAATCTGCTGTTGTAGCATGAAAGGAGCTAAATATATATACAAGTTATGCATCATTAAATTTTATTTAAAAAATCAGAAAGTAGGCTGCAGTGGCTAAGGGGCTATAGTTTGCCAATTTCTAAACTAGAACCCTAAATACTGAAGTCTAGTCCTAACTCTGTTTTAATCTTGCTAGGTGACCTTGTGAAAGTTATTTTCAGTTCCTGAGCTCCAGGTTTTTATCAGTATCTGTCCTCTCCAGGTCTCTTCAGTGCTATGACATGTGGAAGAGTGAGGCACCGACAGGAACTGCAACAGTGAAAGATTTTAATGAACAACATTTTGATGAAAAAAATTATAGCAGTACATAAGATGAAGGATTAACTGAGATCTAAGGATATAGTATAAAGCTTGAGAAAGGATAGTAAACAACTGTGTAGCTTTATAGTACCCAAATATATCACAGTGAATGTGACATGGAATTGACCTCGGTTTCCTTTCCAACAAGAAGTCCCCCTCAGCCCAAGACTGAAGGGTGGTCTGGCACTTAGAGGCCTAATCTGTGTCCCCACCCCAAAAGATCAGGGGACATGGTCTAGATTGGAGGAAACCCTTAGCAAACATTGTTGGTTACCTTCTATTAATCCCTCAACACTCATTTTATCCATGGCAATTGGCTACTTACCTAAGAACTCATGATTTTCCATTCTTTGGCCTCAGGCACTTAGCTTGCATCAAGGAGGACCGGAAAGGTTCAAAATTAACTTTTTCAGGAATTGCCCACACCCGGTGAGAGATGGAAGTTGGTGGGTAATTGGCCCAGATTCCTTGCTTCTTGGATGAGACAACTCTAACAGATCTTCCGTACTGTTTCCAGAGAGTCACATAGGGATTAAGCCCCAGTTTCCTATAGCAGACAATTTATTAATTCCCCTTTTATTCATGTCCTTCTCTTGCCTCTTAATTTCCCCTCTTTTACCAGTGCTTTCTTGGATTACCTATCCAATAAGCTACTTGGACCTAAATCTTTGTCTTAGGGTCTGCTACTGTGGTAACTTAAAAGAATGTAATACTCTTTAGCTATAGTTATTAGGAGATAGTAAAATACTTAAAAATACAAAACTCCTTCAGTTTTAGGGCCCGTTTCAGTTACTTTCTTATTGCTAAGACACAGTATTAGACACCCACAACTGTAAGGAAGAAAGGTTTATTTTAGCTCACAGTTTTTTGAGGTTTCAGGCTGTTGTTGGTTGGCTCCAAGGCAGAGCAGCCTGGCAGAGGAGCATAATAGAGGAAGCTTGCTCATGGCATGGCATGTAGGAAGCAGCGAGAGGTATCAAGGGAGGAGGGAGGAGGATAAAAATCTCTATGCTATGTTTTTGGTGACCCATCTCCTCAGACCAGGCTTAACCTCAACAAAACCTTTAGCCATAAACTCATCGGTGGACTCAGCCACTAAAGATTAGCATCCCACCTGAGTGGTCCAGTCACCTCCTAAAGCCCTGCCTATGAGCACATAGGCTCTGGGGGAACACCTAGATATAAACCAAAACAGAACCAAAAAATGTTCCGTGAAAAATATCGAAGTACTAGAAAAGAAATTCCATAGCTGCAATGGTAAGCTCACCAGCCTTCACGGATCCAAAAAACTATCATCCATTCATCATCCATTCATCCATCATCCACCCCTCTATCCATCCTTTTAACCAGCAAGCCAGCTAGCTGTTCTCTTTGTCTACCTACTCATCATACAATTATTGAATTGCTGCTCTCTTTTAAGTGTTATGTTAATCACTAGGAACAAGAAGATATTAAATCCACACCCTTTAGAAGTTAAAAGTCATTCCAATGGAACAAATAACTAAAAGCTATTGTTTGGAAAGTGTAAGGCAAGCGATGCTACTTTATGCTGGTTGTCTTTACATTGTCTATTGTCTAATAATGTCTAATGTGTTTCTCAAATACAGCCCCATGAATTGAGGTTGCCTCTTTCCTATTATTATTATTATTAATTTGTTAATTTATTTATTTTGGTACCAAGAATTGAACTCATGACCTCGGGCTTGCCAGGCAGGCACTGTGCTGCTGAGCTTATATCCCTGCCCCTGTCTTTCTTATTATTAAAATGCTTGGTTAAAGTATTATCTGCTTCCTGTATGAATTTATCTCTTAATCATCACATATTCTCATCTTTTTAAGGAGTTTATACTTTGAGGCCTCAAATCTGATGTGTGACTAAAGGTCAGAGTAGGAAGGTTGAAACCATGGGAATGTACTGTATTTTACCACCAAAAGCATCTGCTTGCCTGCTCCAACTCTGTTTATTTAAGTTACTTTTGTCTTGGCTTCCTTTCGGAAACCACATGTTTTTGTTAAGGCTGCTATAGTTTGGATATTGAATCTCCCCAAAATGTTTGTCTGTTGCCTATGGTGGCATTGGGAGATAATAAAACATTTAAGAAGTAAGGCCTAGTGGGAAGAAGTTAGGTCACCTGGAACATGCCTTTAAGGAATTTCTGGAACCAAGCCTTCTCATTTCTCTCTCTCTTTTAATTTCTTCTTCTTCTTCTTCTTCTTCTTCTTCTTCTTCTTCTTCTTCTTCTTCTTCTTCTTCTTCTTCTTCTTCCTTCTTCTTCTTCTTCTTCTTCTTCTTCTTCTTCTTCTTCTTCTTCTTCTTCTTCATTCTTCTTCTTTTTTGGGGGGGTGGTTCTTTGCTTTCACAGTAGGAGCAGTTTTCTTTGCCATTCACTCCCACACAATGTATTATTGCACCACAGGCTCATAAAGTAATGGGCTCAGTGACCATGGACTGAAATCACGAGCCAATATAAACCTTTTTTCAGTAGTTGATTATTTCATGTATTTTGTCACAGTGATAGAAACTGACTGACACCAAACTTCTTATAAGATTCATAATGTATGTGTTAATAATGAATAGTTTCTGTACCGTGTTTTATAATTTTCTAAGAACTCCCTTATAAAATTTCAGGATTGGAAGAAATTTTGAAGATCTAGTCCAGCCCCACATAGTATCCAAATCTGTCCTACAGCATGTACTTAAACTCTCCCACTGATTTCCAAGACAGTTTTCTCTAACTTCCTGACCTGGAGCCATAACTTGCTGCAAGATAGGGCAGGTGCTTTGTAAAGTAAGTGTCTACTTAGCGCAGGCCAACATATCTTGTCTTATCACTTTCCTCATTATTGGGACAAAATTCTTGCAACTTAAATGAGGAGAGATTATTTTGGCTCGGATTTTTACCCCGTGGTTGGCCGGATCCAAGGCAGGAAGACATGGTGGGATGGCTTGGCTGCTCAGATGATGGCATCCGGGAACCATGGCATAAAAGATAATCAGGGGAGGGAAATACGCCCTTCCAGACCACGACCCCACTGACCTGCTTATAACCAGGCTGCCTATGACAATAGGCTCCTTGCTATAATCCTCTGCTAAAAACCCCACCTCTGAGAACATGAAGCTCTTGGGGAACATATAAATATAAACCAGAACAGTATTCTTTAGGTAAAAATCCTCTTTTCCAGTTACTTCTGTTACTAAACCAAATTACTACAAAGTATAAAACAACTATTATTATGTTCATGAGTTTTATGAGTCAGAAATTCAGACAGGATGTAACACAGTTGATTCATCTGCCCCATATTGCTTACCGCCTTGGGTACATCTTAAAGATCGGAAGATGGGGAAAGGTTTGTTTGTTCACATAAGTAGTGGTTGATGCTGATTGTTAGTGGGGATGACTTAATCAGCTGGGGCTGTAGCTAGAACATATGCATGTGGCTTTTACATGTGGCTGCTTGGCTTATTCATACCATGGGAACTGGGTTCCCAGAGAAAGAGTACCAAGGGAGAGCTGGGAAGAAGATGTATACTTTTTATAACTTATCTTGGGAAGTCAGTCACACAGTAACATTTTCTCGGCTGGTCAAGACCATAACAAAGATCTGTTCTCATTTTGCAGGGGAAAATATTTTGATTTTTATTCCTGAGTAGGGGAGAAATAACATTACATTTTAAGAATAAATGGGATGGGATATATATAGGCATGGCTGTCATTAGAAAATATAGCCTGGGTGCTGGGGATTTAGCTCAGTGGTACAAGCACTTGCCTGGCATGTATGAGGTCATGAGTTTGATCCCTGTACCAAAGAAAATATAGTCTGACTTATGCTCCTTGCCTTATGTTCTGTGCCTTGCTTCAAGGGAAGCCCCTTGGCCTGGACCCAGTTCTGCATGAATTTATTCATTATAATGATAAAATCTATTTTCTTGAGGCACCCATACCCTGGCCTTAATTCTTTGTACTTGGGGCCACGTGCATCTATCTTTTGCTTCATGTGTATTTGACAAACTTTGTTCAGTCATTCTGGGGGTTTTGTCTCTCTGGGCCAGCCATTCTAAGTTTGGGACTGTTGGTTCATCCCATACATTCTTCTCTGGCAGGCTTCAGTTAACTTTTAAGTCCTTTAATTTGTTGAGATCCTCAAATGAATACATATTCCATATGCAACTCCGCTAGTTCAGATTAGAGAACCATGATCTCTATCTTGACATAATTCTGAACAACCTTCAGTCAGTCATCCCAGGCTGTTCTGGCTTTAATTCCTGGTAGCCACATGGTACTGCTGACTCATACCCAGCCTACTCTCAGCTAAACCTCCAAAATCCTTTCACATGTGTTGCTGCTAATCCGTGTTCCTCAGTCTGTACTTGAGATTTTTTAAAAATTAAAGTTCAAAATTTTTCATTTCCTCTGTTGAAATTCATCTCAGTAAACTTATTCATCTTTCTAGCTGTTAAATCATTTTGAAAATTGAGCATTATGTGTTGTACTAGAATTCTTTCCGAAGGTTCATGTGGTCTCACAACTTTGTTATCTCATCCAAGACATTTAAGTCATTGATAAATATGCAGAATACATATAAGATTGTTTATTTGATGAGCATATAGGACCATGGTGGTGAACCTACGGTATGTGTGGTGTGGCAGACACACAGAGCTCTCTCTGTTGGCCTGCAAGCTGAGTTGCCCAAGCTGCTGAGCATCAGATATTCAGCTTTAATGGCAGCATTGGCACTTTGAGATAAATAAGGGAGCTTTGGTTGCAGTGTGGGTACTTGGTCCCTCATGACATAGACCAGAAGTGGATGAGCAGGTAAAAATCATCCCTGCTCTTGAGATGAAGAAACTAGCACTCAGAGAGGATTGGAACCTGCTCAAAGTCACATCATACTAGGTGTGGCAAAGGAGGAACTCAAACCTGCATTCTCTGCTCTTTTGCTACACTGAGATAGTTCTCCAATCTGGGCACTTGACTATGGAGGATTCAAAGGAAGATAAAAGACCAAGACATGTGAGAATGAAAACAAGCTCTGCAGTGACTTGTGGGAAAGCCAACATGAAACATTCCTTGCATAATATTCCTGTTTTACTGTCATGCAATTAATTCTCTTTATGTTTAGACCTTCAGTCTCTGAAAGCTGTTTCCTAAGCTGTCTCCTTGAATCACATATCTACATAAATTCACATATCCGACAAGAAGATACCGGAAAGCAGAACTGAGACAAGCCCTCATGTCTGTTAAAGTTGAGGTGAATCAAGAATGGGGCTGAGGGGATGACCAATTGACACAGCCTGGATTATCTTGATTTTAGCTCTGAATGTCATTAGAAATTGCTCAGTTCTGAGAAAATCCGAGGGCTCATTGCTGTGATAGTTAATTATAGGTAACTTCTTCACTGAGCCGAGGAATACCCCGAGCACGGATAAAACATTATTTGGGAGTATCGGTTGGCACATGAGCCTGAATGGATGAAGTAGGGAGACCCAGTTTCATTGTGGGTGAGCACAGCCTATTGACTGAGGGCCCAGTTAGAACAAAAACAAAGGACAGGGCATGATCTCACCCTGTCTGTGTCCTGCAGCTGCATACATTCTTATTGTCCTGCCCTTGGATGCTACAACTCCAGAGTCTGGATTTTGTACTCTGGAACTTATATTGGAATCCTCCTCTATCTGAGGTCCTCTGACCTTTAGATTTGGACTGAGCCATGTTACTGGCATCCCATATTCTTTGGCTCTCAAGCAACCTGTCCTGGTCCTTCTCAGTCTCCATAATAATGTGAGCTACTTCTCCTAATAAACCCCTTCTCCTATATGTCTGTATACTCTATTAATTCTGTGTCTCTGAGAACCCTCTTACAGTTCGCTCTGCGAGTAGGGTAGCACTCTATGCTCTAGTCTATTCTTTTATGTTGTACTGATATAAGGTGACCATGAATTCTTTGATAGGCTTTTCATCAAAAAGTATAGTCTATTTCCTCTCCTTTTGAGTCAGGTCTGTTCTACGATGATATATAACACAGGAGAAGTAGTGCTGGGGCAGTTTCCTTGCTCAGGCCTTAAAACATTAGCAGCTTCTATTTCCTGTCTCTTGGAACACTTTCTTTTGGAGTCCCAAATCACTGCTCAAGAGGTTCAGTTACTCAGGCTGCCATGCGGAAGTGGATACACATGGGCATTCCTGTTAATGGTGCCAGCTGAGTACAGTCTTCCATCCATCACCATGGTACCAGATGAGAAAGAAAAGGTGTTTTGGATACTCCAGACCAGCATGTGCACCAAATGAATACCACACTTGAGGTTACTAAGCACACTCACTTAGACCATATAAAATAAAAGAGTTGTTCCACTAAGTCTCACTCAATTTCTGGCCACAAAATAAGATATAATTAAGTACGTAATTTAAACTGCCAGCTTTTGGGGTGGTCAGTTATACAGCAAGAGATTTCTTAGCAAATGATAAAACTGGTTTAAGTAAGCCATATCTCATTTTCTAGACTGTATTATAAACAATAGGCTATTCATCTGAACATTCTGCATAAGATCTACACCATTTCTGACTAACTTTGCAATCCTGTTCTATAGGTATAAATGGTACAGGGTGAGCTGAGATGCTGGCTGTTACTACCTACATCCACTCTTCATGTGTTACTTGGCCTACCCTCTTGGCAAACTTCTTCCTCTGTGATCTGGCTTGCCTCTGTGAAGTGTGCTTCAAGGACTCCTTCTTGATGAGATTCACATTTTCCACTCCAGTCTTTGGCAATATTTTAGCGATAACAGACTGCACCCTCCAGGCTACCATTACCACCAAGTGAAATCTCATGCATCATCACACTTATCAGAAAATTCTTGACTGATTCTCTCCACTTCAGCATCATGACTAAAAATCTGATTGATAAAATTCTAGATTCCTGTAGGGAAAGGGCTGTTTTAAATGTCTCTTTCAATGAATGAATACTTTCTCACCACTATGGTAGCACCAGGTAGCTGTTCTTCTGCCACTTTCCATACAAGTCATTTAACTTAAGCTATTTTTAGTGACCTCTTGTTTCAAGGAAAGATAATTGCTAAGAAAGAGTAGAGACTACTTTTGTTAACAGGAGATTTTTAAATAGGAGGAGTATGAAAGGGTCTTGCATTATTTCGGGACTCTTCAGCTCTCAAATCTCAGTGAATAATTTGCTTCTGATCCTTTTCCTGCTTAAAATCTTTGACATTTTTTGGACTGTGAGAAATAAGAAGGTGACACAAATGTTCACTTATCATGAACTGGGGTGGCAGGAGCAAATGCTAGGATGAAGCGCACAGAGTCAATTCACAGGAGTCAATTATGTAGGAAAAATATTCCCTGAAAAATCTCATAATGTGGGTGCTAAAAAGGACTAATGAAGAAATCTCATAATGTGTAAGAACATGGAGCTATTATAGGCTGGGGTAGAATTAGCACAAGATCCCAGGCTCCAGTCTCCTTTTCAAATGCCCTTAACACAGTACCATGGAATAAAGAAGTGTGAATGCCTAGGTCAAGAGGACAGAACCACATGCATTTGACTCCCCACCCTCTCCAAAATCTACTGAAATTATGACAGACGTTCCAGAAAAAACAAACCCCCAGCAATGTGGAGAGTGGAAGTAGGTTTATCATCACATGGGAGTTATTAACAAATATTTGGAAGGCAGACAGTGAAAAGGAACACACTGACAGGTAAACAGATGGAGGAACCCACCATTGCCAGAAGGAAGGCTGTCACTCTCCTGGAGCCAGTCTTCTCCAGGGATGCTGGAAGCCTGGACTTTTCAGGTAAAGGGAGCTAGTGTGGGAGGTGGCACACAAACTGTGGAGGAAATGTGTGCTGGAAGGCTTCCTGGGGTAAGGCTGTGCCATTCCCCTCCTCCAGCCTTAATGATGAAGTGCTCTCTTGTACCATTCATAGGACTGCAGAAGAAACCACAGCTGTGGATTCATCTCCAGGACAAGACTGGGTATGCTGTCACACTAAGAGATCACAAAGCTGCCTAGGGAGAGAGTAAGAGTTTCCAGTGTGGATGGCTAGAGTCCCATGGCAAAGCCTCCTGCTTCTCTTGTTTCTCAAAGGGGAGATAGGTAAGTGGTGAGCAGTTCCCCACTCTCATCCTCTAAAGTGAAGCTCCCATCAGCAAACGTGGTCAGTATGAGGTGGCAACAGTGTCCCCCATGTTCAGGGAGAAGCCTTTTAAGGAAAAGACCCACACAACTGAAGAGGAAATTGCCAACCACTGCATTAACCTGCATGCTTGTTTATGTTTTTAGATGAATGGGCAACCAAGAATACTTAGTCGTATGTAGGAAATGATTTTTTTTTTCAAGAAAGAGAGAGCAAGAGTAAAACAAACAAACAAACAACACAAAAGACTATGGGGAACAGAACATTTATTTTTATTTTTTATTTTATTGTACCTGGGATCGAACTCACAACCTCATGCTTGCCAGGCAGATACTTGTACTGCTGAACTAAATGCCCTGTGCTCATTGATTTAAATAGGAGGTATTTTTAAATGTTCAGTTCAGGCTGGGGATTTAGCTTAAGAGGACACAGCTCTGATTATTTTATAATAATTATGTATCCTGTATCAACTCTTTCCCTTTGGATACCCTGACTATAACAGATAGATTTATTAAATCACTATTTTGCATATGCCAGAGTACTAATTAATTCAGGCAAGTCATTTATAGACACTCAAAGTTTGATAAAGAATGGGCTATTACAGTAGGCTATGTAGCTTCAAAAGACTGTGCTACAAATTACTTATAATTTATAAGGGGAGATAAATGTGCAGTGAGTAGAGAATCTTCGTAGATTCTACTTGAACCAAATGATCCAAGTCAACATTACCAATAATGGGTCAGCTTCATGTGCCTCTTATGCTACACTAAGAAAGATGTAGCATCACTGTGTGGTATTTCCACTACAAATGCACAATTCAAGCCCAAACATCAGGACAAAACCACAAGGATGACATTCTGCAAAATAAATGGCTTGTGCTTTTAAAAAATGTTAATGTCATGAAAGACAAGGAAAGACTGAGGAACTGTATGAGACTAAAGAAAATTGAAGAGAGAGCAAAACTAAGTGCAAGACATAATCCCAGATTGAAATTTAGGATAGAAAAATAATCTATAAAGGATTTTATGGGGATAACTGATCAAATTTGGATAAAGCTGCAGAGTAGGTAATAGTATAAAAATTTAAAATTTTTGTTGTCTGATAATTTTAGGATTTTAACATTGAAGCATTTTAGGGGGCAGGAATTCAATATTTGCAACTTACTCTTAAGTGTTCAGAAAGAGGGAGAAAGGTAAAAGCGAATGTGACAAGTGTCATCAACTGGTGAATCTGAACAAGAGGTATAAGATAGTTTTTCATACTGTTCTGACCACTTTCTTATAGTAGTGACAGAATTTCAACACAAAATACTTTCATTAAAATAAAGAAAAGTGAAAATGAGCAGTCAAATATGCAATGTGCATTATAGATGCAGACAATACTTACTGGCTTATATATATGTATAAAAAAGTTCTTAAAAATATAAAACAGGGGGCCTTAAAAGGTTAGCTATGAGAATGACAGAAAAGACCGGCATCATATTACAGTCTTTCTAGGACTCAACATGCATATTCAGAGAAGAAGAGCGTGAAAAAAAAAATTGGCCTCAGCTGTGAGTCACTACCCTTGTCCTATATTGGCAGATTTCAGTGCTAGAGGTCCTGGGGAGAAAACATTCATTCAAATATGCAGCGAACATTTTTGGAGCCATTTCTATTTTTTCTTTCTTTATTTTTGGATTTCGTTTGTTTTTTGTCTTTATGCCAATTCTGATATTATTCTTTTTTTTCTGTACTTTAATCTAATTCTATTAACTTTTTTCTTTAATTGGATTCTTTATCTCACTTTTCTCTCCTCCTTGTCATCTTCTTCTTTCTTTATCAAATTTTACTTCTTTCATTATTCCCTTTGCCCATACCTTATATCATTATATCATTATCATGATTATTATTAATAAGCTTTATTAATTTTTAGATATTTAGTTGACTCTATTATTATTGAATTATAGTCTATCAATAAACGATGAGTCAATCATTGAATTATACTATATCAGTAATGATATAGTAGCTGTATTTAGTAGCTACTTACCAGATGTTGATTTTCGGCTTGTTTTTGTGTCCATATTGTTACTATAGACCTTTCTATTAATAACAGTAGTATTATGATTGTTTTTATGGTTGTCTTTGACTGTAATTATTGCTGACTTCTATGCTATTTGCCAGTGATGGTGTGGTTGTTGCTATTTGGGGTTTTTTACTGTATGCCAATATCTGGTTTGTCTTTGCGTCAACATTACTATGCTATGCTATGTTGTTTCCTCTCTGAGTAGTGTTGGGAACCAAGTCCCCAGAAGATGATTAGGTAATGTGATAGCTAACTATGATGTCAATTTCAGTGGATTAAGAAATGTCTAGCAGACCCAGAGGAGTTCAGCAGGCTGATGAGAGAACCAGAAACCCGTCATGAGAGGACCTTAGCAGGCTAGTGAGAGTGTGAGTAAGGCCTCTCCCACCTGGAGGATCTCGGCAGGCTGGTAAGAGTGTAAGTGACCCCACGTTCCCCCAGAGAAAACCAGGAAGGCCTGCAAGACCCCCAGTGACACAATGGACAGGTGGGTCTGGAAGCTGGAAAAGTCTGAGGCAGCAATAACAATACAAGCAAGGGCTGCATCACATCAGTACTCCTTGACTAGTCCAAGAAAATCCAGGGCTCAAACCAACTGGCCCCGCAGGCAGAATTCAGGTGACTGGCACCTCCCCTACACTGTAAGACCTAGCAGCTGGGTGAACACCAGCCACATGGTAGCACTCTGACTATAACACACATAATGGACAAGCAAGACTAGCAACATTAAAAAGAAAATATGACAAATATGACAAGACAAAAAATCAAAATGCAATCTCAGACCTCCAGCCCATCCAGAACAAGTAAAAGAGACTCAACATGAAGACAATGGAAGATACACACCTGAAATTTCTAAAAAGATAGCAAGTAAAGTAAAGCAACAAATTCATGAGGTTATAGAGGAAATTAGATCAGAAATAATCTCTCAGGTAAAACAAGAAATGACAACCTTAATGAATGAACTGCTCAACATAGCTAGTGAAGACAAATAAAAAAAAATACAGAAGCATAGGAAAATGATGGAAACCTTGATTGAGCCATACAGGAAAGAAATGGAAAGCATGAAACAAATTCAAAGAGATCTCCATGGAACTAAAAATGCCATTGAAAGTTAGAAAATCTGGTTGAACAAAATTGAACATAGACTTTGAGACCTTGAAGACAAGATCACAGCTAATGATCATGAAAGGAAAGACCCCTTAAAAGTGACAAGGAGCCATGAAATAAAAATTCAACAGCTCCAAGATGATGCAAAGAAAAATAGTAGAAGGCTGACAGGTGTCAATGAAAAAGCAGGAGTCAACACAAATGACATTAAAAAAAAACTATTTGCAGAAGTCATAGTAGAAAATTTTCCAAGCATGGAAACAGAATCTGATATACAGGTAAGTGAGACATATACAACTCCAATTATCCAAAACCAAAATAAATCAATACCCAGATATACAATAGTCAAGACCCCACAAATTCAGCACAAAAATAGCATATTAGAAGCTGTTATTGAAAAGAAACAGATCACCTATATAGAAAAGTTCATCAGAATGACAGCAAACATCTCAACACAAACCCCCAAGTCAAGAAGAACATATTATATGACCATAGTGCACTGAAATTGGGATATAAAGCCAAAAGAAACCTCAAAAACTCTATAAACACATGCAAATTAAATAACAGCTTCCTGAACAACAAATGGGTCACAGATGAAATTAAAGAAAAAATTAAACAATGTCTGCAGTCAAATGAAAATGCATATACAACATAAAAGAACCTGTGGGATGCAACAAAAACTGTACTAAGAGGGAATATGCTGGACTTCCAATCTCTCTCTCTCTCTCTCTCTCTCTCTCTCTCTCTCTCTCTCTCTCTCTAGGTACTGCCAGACAGGTGCTTGTGTCACAGGCACTTGCTGCTGAGCTAAACCCCCAGCCTTTAAGAGAGAAATATGTAGCAGTGAATTCTCACATCAGGAAACCAGAATGGTCACAAATAAACAACCTAATGCTGCACATTAAACTTCTGCAAAAAGAAGCTCATGTCAAGCCCAAAGCACATACATTATAAAGATCAGAGCAGAAATTAATGCAATTAAGACTAACAAAATAATACAAAGAATTAATGAATCAAAGAGGTGGTTCTTTGAAAGAATAAACAGAATTGATAACCTTCTAGCCAACCTTATCCAGAAAAGGGAAGAAAAAACTCAAATTCATGCAATGAGGAATGAAAAGGGTGAAATAACTGCAGATCTTGTGGAATTTCAGAAGATCATCAATGCCTACTTTGAAAATGTTTACTTTCAGAGGGTGGAAAACACAGAAGAAATGGACAAATTCCTAGAAACATATGAATTATGAAAATTTAATCAAGAAGATTTTAAAATGATGAATAACCCAATATTAGTTAATGAAATTGAAAATATAATTAAAAATTCAACAACAAAGAAAATCCCAGATCCTGCTGGATTCATGACTGAATTCTATAAGAAATTTAGACAAGATTTAACACCAGTATTCCATAAAGTGCTTAATGAAATTGAAAGAGAAGCAATTTTCCCTAACTCAGAGGCAAATATTACTCTGATACCAAAACCAGAGAGAGATCCAACCAAAAATGAGAACTATAGACCAATCTCCTTAATGAATGAACATAGATGCAAAAATTTTCAATAAAATACTAGCAAACAGAATGCTTCAAATCAAGAAGATTTTATACCATGACCAACTGAGATTCATTCCAGAAATGCAGGGATGGCTCAACATATGCAAATCAATAAATGTAATACACCATATCAACAGAGCCAATGACAAAAATCACACAATCATCTCAATAGATCATCTCAGTCACTCATGATAAAAACTCCTCAAAAAATCAGAATAGATGTTTTCTACCTCAATCTGATAAAAGCCATCGGTGACAAACCAACAACCAACATCATTCTAAATGAACAAAAATTGAAAGCTTTCCACTTAAAATCAGGAACAAGACAAGGATGTCTGCCATCACCAATCCTATTCAACATAGTTCTGGAAACATTGGCCAGAGCAATTAGATCACAGAAAGAAATATAAGGAATAAGATAGGAGAGAAAGAAGTTAAATCATTACTATTTGCATATGACATGATTCTCTACATAGAAGACCCCAAAACCTCCACCAAAAGACTACTAGAGTTAATAAGCAAATTCAGCAGCATAGCTGGATATAAAGTCAACACTCAAAAATCAGTAGCATTCCTGTACACAAACAACAAACTTGCTGAGAGAGAAACTATGGAAATAACACCTTTCACAATAGCATCCAAAAAAATGAAATACATAAGAATCAACCTAACAAAGGATGTAGAAGGTCTGTGTATTGAAGATTACAGTACTCTGAAAAAGGAGATTGAAGAGGTTATCAGAAAATGGAAAGACATCCCTTGCTCATGGATAAGAAGGACCAACATTGTGAAAATGGCCATAGTCCCAAAACTACTGTACAGATTTAATGCAATCCCAAGCAAAATACCATTAGCACACCTGACAGATCTAGAGAAAACACTCCTAAAATTCATTTGGAAACAGAAGGACCCTAGAAAAGTAAAGGCAATCTTGAGCAACAAAAGCAAGGCAGGAGGCATCACAATCCCTGACTTGAAATTATACTATAGGCCACTGTGATAAAAATGGGCGTGGCACTGACAAACAACTATACCACCAGACCTGAGGATCCATGGAACAGATAAGAAGATGCAAACACAACTAGAAGGATATTCAGCCATCTTATCTTTGACAAGGGCCCAAAACACTGACTGGAAGACAGACAGCCTCTTTAATAAATGATGGTAGACTGGCCCTGAAGGAAGGACAGCAGATTGCTATAGCTGCTGAGTTCAAACAGGAGCCTAGAGAGAATTCTTTCTGTGCTCTGTTGGCCATTTCAGAACTTTGGAAATGTTGATTCATCAGAAAGAAATAGCAGGTGAATGTGGTAGACTTTCGGCAGCTGCAGGAGAGAGACCCTGGCACCTCAGGACCTGCACCATGCAGTTGACTTGGGGTGCCGGGAGAACAATGAACTCCTCCCCTCTCTGGGGGGGGTGGCTGTGAGCCTGCTGGCGTGGGGGCTGAGAATCAAACATCTCATGCTGTCCTGTCCCCCGTCCTGCATCTCCCCCCTCCCTAGCAAGTGGGAGCCAGTAAACTACACATCTTGTGAAAAGATTGGCTATGTTATTTAGTATGAACTCCCCGTATGCAAAGATAAGGACAACCATTTGGAAGAAAACAAGAGACAATATGACAGATAGTGAAGATCTCTGATTGTCTAGCTTTGAAATTTATGCTTTCTTATGTCCTGTTCTGTTCTGTTTTGTTGTGTTTAATTTTACCCCCTTTAAAATAAAATTTAAAAAATTAACAATGCTAGAAAAGTTCACTTATGCCAAAGTCTAAATGTCTATCACCATGAGCTAAACTAAAGTCAAAAATGGATCAAAGATCTAAGTCAAAAATGGATCAAAGATCTAAGTATTAAAATAGAAACACTAAATCTACTAGAAGAAAAGGCAGGTAGAAATCTTGGAGATTCAGGGGAAGGCAGAGAGTGCATGAACATATCCCAAACCGCCCAATAAGTACTTCAAAGACTCAATAACTGGGATCTTATTTTTTAAAAAAGTTTTTGTACTTCAAGAAACATCACCAACAGAGTGAAAAGACAAACAATAGAGTGGGAAAATATTGTAGCAAACTGTCCCTCTGACAAAGGAATTCTATCAAGAATATATAAAAAATTCAAAAAAAGTCAGGCCTCTCAAATTCAAAGACTCAGTCCAAAAATGTGTGTCTGAGATGAATGTGTACTTCTGATATGAAGAAATACAAATGACAAATAAATATATGAAAAAATGTTCAGTATCACTGGTCATTTGAGCAATGCAAATTAAAACAACCACTGAGATTCCATCTCACTCCAGAAGGAATGGCTACCATCAAGAAATCAACCAATAACAAATGCTCGTGGAACTGTATATTACTAAAGGAATGCTTCTCCACTGTTGGTTGGACTGTAGACTGGTACAACCACTATGGCAATCAGTGTGAGGATTCCCTAAAAAACTAGGATTGGAGGTCCCATTCAATCCAAAACATTGTGCCACAGCGATGTATGTGCACCCATGTTTATAGCAGCACAGTTTGTAATACTTGAATCTTGGAAACAACCCAAATGCTTATCAACCACAGAAAGGATAAAAATGATGTAGTATTTTTATACAATGGAGTACTACTCAGATACAAAGAAGGATAAAGGCTTTTACAGGTAAATGGATGCAACCTGAAGCCATACTCATAAGTGAAATAAATCAGACTTGCATGTGTAAACGTCATATTGTCTCCCTAAGTGTAAAAAACTGAAAGAGTAAATAAGATCCAAAATGTACAATAGCTGTTGTAAAAATGAAAGGGGAAGAAACTGCTCAGAAAAACAACTGGGACAAGGAAAGGAGAAAAGAAAGAAGAGAAAAAATTATATATATATATATATATATATATATATATGATAAATAATTATATCACTAATCTGTTAGTTCATCAAAAAGAGTGGTTTGTGTTTTCATTGTTTGATCATTTTTTCATGCCTATATCTTGTAATATGAGCAACTACTTTGAAGATAACAATATGCAATATATAAACCATTGTTAATCTATTATGCTTTTTTTGAAATTCTGAATCATCTTTTTTTATTATTTTTCATTTTAAAATAAAAATAACATAGAAATGCCAGCAAATTAGTGGAACACAGTTCTGGGTATATCTATGGACGATTGATATATAGGCTACAAATTGAGGAGGGAAGACCCACTGTAGATGTGGATGGCACCAAGCTTGTAAGTTTGGTTGGAATAAAAAGGGAAAGAAGAAAGAGGTTCTCCATTTGTTTTTTCTTTGAGGGACTCTGGTCTTTGCCATCACCTTTGAATGTTCATCTCTAGTTAGTTCGGGTTTCCAGTGCAGACTCTTCAGTCTTTCAAAGAAAGCTCTTCAGCTTTCTAACTTGAACTCACACTGGACTCTGCAGTGAGCTTCAGGCCATCAACCTTTGACTGGATCCTCTGACATTCCAGTGTGAATACAGCCATTTTGAATTCTTCCACTCCTGATTCTGCAGGTGGCCTCTGAATTTACTTAGTAAATTCATATATGTACGTTCCTCTAGTGAAACTTAGCTGTTCTAGGAGACCCCTCAAATATTAGTATGAGTGGGTTGAAAAGGAGTATAAACACCAAAACACATAACCAAACACAAAGACAGATCACAGAGAGACAGATTCTAACTAAAGAGACATCCACAGTAGTGACAGATTTTTATAACCTAACCATTTATATAATACAAGATGCTAACAATATTAATATAAGATATTAATGGTATTAATACAAGATACTAATGACCATGATAATACAAAGTATAATGACCGAGATATTATTGATAAAGAATTAGAAATTATGAAAAGTAAGCAAGCAAGAATACAACATATAAAAAATTCGATAGAGGAAGAATTCAAACCCAATGCTATTCTAAAAATGAGAAAACATCATACAAGCTAGATCCAACATCTGTTATATGACAAAAAACCCCAAAAAACCAACATCAAAATTGTAGAATTAAAGAAAAAGTTAGATGATGACTGAAAAGATATAAAAAATTCACTGAAATTATAGCAGAAACTTTTCAAAAAGAATTCAGTGTTGAAGTTCAAAAGGAATACCTAATCCCAAATAGTAAGACCAGCAAAGAACCACTGCATGATACATCATAACCAAGATTCCAGAAATTCAGCAACAGAAGAGAATACTAAAAGATGTTGAAAACAATGCAAGTTAACTGTAAAGGTAAACGTGTTAGAATTGGAGTCGGTTTCTTAACACAAACCTTAAAGGCCAGGTTTAAGGTTTCTTAACACAAACCTTAAAGGCTTAGACTGAAGTTTTTCCAGCCTAAAAGAAAGCATCTGTCAACCCAGACAGATGGATATACTACAAAATTACCTCTCAAAACTTACAGAGAAGACTTCCCATGACAAAGAAATCCCAAAGAAATGCATTTCAAAAATATTCAGACAAGTCCTATACAGAGACAGGGAGGCAACAACACCGAAGAGCCCAAAGGAAAGTATATGTCTAACTGGGAGAGTAGTTAAAGAAAAGGAAAAAGACAAAAGAATCAGCACTGGAAAAATAATGCAAGGGCAGGATTTAGTAAACACCTTACAGTAATAACTCTCAATATCAGTGGTATTAACTCCCCAATTAAAACACTCAGACTGAAAAATTGGATTAAAATACTGTCATATAATGCCTAGAGGAAAACTACTTCATCCAAGAGGAAATTCCTAAACTAAAAGAGAAAAGATGGAAAATGATGCTGTATGCAACTGGAGCCCCAAAGCAAGCAGCAGCAGCTGTCTTATTGCCACAACCAACAATCTTCAAGCCAAAACTGATCAGAAGTGACAAAATGATCACTACATATGGGTAAAGGGAATAATTCAACAGGAAGAGACAATGATTATAAATATTTATACACTTACATAAGATTTTATGGTAATCATGGTTTCCCAGTATATTGCTTTGAAGCCTTATAATATTTCCATTCATTGGTTGGAGTGGTTTTATTCTGTTTTGTTTGATTTTATTATGTGTGATGGTATGAACAGCTACTTTGAAGAAAACAAGACTATGGCAGCCATTGCTGATTTAATATCATCTTTCTTTGAAGTCCTACCATGCTTTTGTTCTTCTGTTTCCATTGGTTTTACCATGTTGTATCTTACTGGATTTTAATATGTGTGATAGTATAAACAAATTTTTTAAGGAAAATGAGATATTATAGTAGCCATTGTTCATTATCAGTTATTTGATTTCGAATGCCCTGTAATACTTTCATTCTCTTGAATAGTTTTATACTGTTTTGTTATATTTGATACTATTGTGTGTGAGGGTATGTTCAACTACTTCAAAGGAAAAAGACATTATGGTAGCTACTGTTAATATCCGATTGTCTTGTCATGAAGTGCTGTGTTGCTTGCATTGTTTTATTCTGATTCACTTTGTTCTGTTCTCTTTTGTTTTATTCTCTTTAAAATAAAAAAAAGAAAAGAGGAAAAATATTCATACACTGATATTTTTAAAAATTATTTTTATTAGTACATGTTTGCAGGACATAATGTTTACATTTCTTGGGTGAGGTTGGTACATGTGTGTAATTATCTTAATTACTTTTATCATTCTCTTTCCTTCTCCCTCTACCCTCTATCTCTTGATTTCCATTACATTTTACAAAAATCTATCTCCTTATGTCCTATTATCTTCTGTTTATTTTGCTCTTTACTCATAACTTGAGTTTCTCATATAAGAGAGTCCACATAATATTTAAGCTGTGTATCTGATTTATTTCACTTAATGTTATGGTCTCAAGTTGCATCCATTTTCTGACAGCTCAATTATCTTTCTTTATGGTAGAGTAATATTACCTTGTATGCAAATACCGAGTTTTCTTTATTTATACATCTGTTGATTGACAAATAGGCAGCTTCCAAGATTTAGCTATTATGAATTATGTTGCTATAAATACTTATGTGCATATGTTACTGTAATATGCTGCCCTTATCTCTTGGGCAAAGATACCTAGAAGGGAAATATCTGGGTGAAATGGAATTTCTAGTTTTAGTTTTTAGAGGAATCTCCATACTGATCTCTACAGTGGTTGTACTACTTTACATTCAAACCAACAATGTAGAAAAGTTTCTTTTTCCCCAGAGCATTGTCAGCATTTTCTTGATGATAGCCATTTTTTCTAGAGTAAGATGCTATCTGTGTTTCTTTAATTTGCATTTCTCTAATACCTGTGATGCTGAACAAATCTTCATGTGTATCTTGGTCATTTGTACTTCTGCAACATGTCTATTCATTTTATTTGCTTACTTTTAATTGTATCTTTTATGTGGGAGAAAGTCTAATATTTTGAGTTCTTTATATATTCTAGATATTAGTCCTCTGTCTGAAAAATAGCAGGCAATTTTTTAAACCACTCTCTGGGTTGTCTTTCACTCTGTTGGTTATTCTTGATTTTGATTTTTTGCAGAATGAAAGTTTTTTAAATTTGATATGATCCCATTTGTTGATTCTTGATACTATTTCTTATTTCTATGTTTTAAAGAGTTTTACCTTTTTATCTTCCAGCAGGTTAGGTGCTTTTATTTTAACATTTAGTTCTTTGATCCATTTTGGCTTTAGTTTAGGACACTTTGAGAGATATGAGTCTAGAATCAGTCTTCTTGGGGATAATCAAGTTTCCCCAGCACCATTTTTAAAAGAAGCTATCTTTCTTGTAGTGTAGTTTTTTGCCCCTTTCTCAAAGACCAAAAAGTTGAATTCGTGAGTTGTTTCTCCATTCTCTATTCTGTTTCATTGATTCACATGTATATTTTTGTGCCAGTACCATGTTATTTTTTTAATCACTGTGGCTTTGTAATATAATTTGAAGTAAAGAATTGTGATGCTACCCACTTGATTTTTGTTACTTGGGATACTTTTGATATTCTGGATCTCTTCTGGTTTGAATTAATTTTAGGGTTGTTTTATGTAGTTCTATGGAGCATGTACTGCTATTTTGATTGGAATGCATTAAATCTGTATGCCAGTTTTGAAAGTATATTGACTATATCGACTATTTTGATTTTATTGGTTCTACCTATCCAGCAGGGAATATCTTCTCATTTTTTGATGTCTTCTTCTATTTCTTTTTCAGAATACTTTATTTTTTGCTGTAGAGATCTTTGATGTTCTTAGTTGTGTTATCTCCTAAGTACTTAATTTTTCTTTTACACCAAATGTTTGTGCACCCAAATTCATAAAACAGAGACTAATGGACATAAAAGGACAGACAGACACTAATATATTCATAGAGTGGAACTTTAACACTGCACTCTCATAATTAGTTTAACTAGACAAAAAATTAACAAAGACATATCAAAATTAAACCATACTACTGAACAGATGCACTTAACATATCTACAGAGTGTTTTACCCAACAGTAGCAGAACACACATTTTTCTCAAGTGCACTCAAAATATACCACATCTTACCTCATAAATCATGCTTAAATTAATAAAAAAGATTAAAATAATACCTTGCATATTATTGGATCATAGTGGGATGAAGTTAGAAATCAATAGTAAAAGAAACCACAAAGATGACACATGGTGATTAAACAATATATTACTGAATAATTAACAGTTCATAGGAAAAATAAAGATGAAAATGAAAGTTCCAAGAGTCAAATGACAGTGGAAACATAGCCTGCTAAGACATATGGGATACAAAGCAGTTCTAAGAGTGAAGTTATGGATGCACACATTAAAAGATTTCAGCAATCTCAAAAAACTAACCTGATACCAAAATAAAAAATGGACCTACCAAGAAAGGAAAATAACAGGCCATTTGTTTAATGAACACAGGCACAAAAATCCTCAGCAAGATGCTGGCAAACAGAATGCAACTAATCATTTAAAAGCTCATACACCACGATGAAGGCCTGATCATACATAGGGCTTCACCCAGGAATGTAAGGATAATTTAACATACATAAATAATAAATGCAAACAAACAGAAGCAAAGACAAATTTCACATGATAACATCAGTAGATGTAGAAAAGTTTTTGACAAATCCAACACCTAGTTCTGATTTAAAAAAAAAAAAAACATTTAAGAAAAACCATTGACGGAACCACACCAAATAGAGAAAACTGAAAGCATTTCCTCTAAAATCAAGAATGAGACAAGGGATTCACTCTCAGCATTGCTCTAAAACATAGTACTTCTAACTTCAGCCAGAGCAATCAAGGTAGAGAAAAAAAAATACAAAGGATACACATAGGAAAGGAAGAACTTGAACTATTTTTATCTGCAGATGACATGATCTATCCATTATATACAAGACCCGAAAATCTTCACTTAAAACTCCTAGAACTAATCAAATTCAGCAAAGTAGTAGGATACAAAATCAATGCACACAACCAGGAGCATTTTTATACACATTGAACACACTGAGAAAGAAATTATGAAAATAATTCCATTCACAATAGTTTCAAAAAATTAAATACTTAGAAATTAACTCAACCAAGGAGTAAAAGACCTCTATAAAAAAAATAGAAGTCTGAAAATAGAAATCAAAGAGGACACTTAAAAATGAAAAGACACCTTGTTCCTAGGTAGGCAAAATGAATGCTATCAAAATGGCCATATTACCTAAAATTGATTTAATGTAATGCCAATAAAAATATCAACAACAATCTTCACAGAACTATAAAAGAATTCTAAAGTTTTTATGAAACCAGATGACAAATAACTACATAAATTCTGGGCAACAACAGCAAAAGAGGAGGAATCGCACTTTTAGATTTGAAGTTATGTTACAAAACTACAGTGATAAAAACAGCATTGTTCTGGCATGAAAATAGATTCGTGGATCAATGGAGCAGAATAGAGATTATAAAAACACTTCAAACACAAGTCACATGATGTATGACAAAGGATCCAAAAAATATGCCAGAGAAAAATATAGTTTTTAACAAATTGTCCCAGAAAACCTGACCATTCACACATAGGACCATGAATCAAGACCCATATTTCTCACTCTGTACTAAAATAAAATCAAAATAGATCAAAAGCCTAGAATTTAAACAAATGGGTGGCTAAAAGATAAATAGTTTAAAGTCTTGAAGACATAGGCACAAACATAGACATAGGCAAGCACTTTCTGAACAGAAACCTGGTTGAATAATAAATAACACCAAAGATAAACAGAGGGGATCATATCAAATTAAAAAGCCTCTGCACAGCAAAGAAAACAAAGGTAACCTACAAATTTTGTCAGCTATTCCTCAGACAGAGGACTTATATCTAAAATATGTAAATAACTCAAACACTTTAGATCATCCAAAATAAAAGCAACAGGCAAAAAACTGGCAATTGAAATGGAGAGACACTTCTCAAAGGAAGAAGTGCAAGTGGCCAATAAATACACAAAAAAATGTTCGGCATCTTTGGCCGCTAGAGAAATGCAGTTCAAAGAAACACTCATGAGGATCCCCACCTTCCTTCAGAAAGAATGTCTATCACTAAGAACTCGAAGAACAAGAAATTCTGGCAAGGTTGTGGGGCAAAAGGAATTTCGTACAAAGGAAATACAAGCTAGTTGGTGGGAATGTAAACTAGTATACTGCTATAGAAATTAGAATGGAGATTCCTCAAAAAGGATTACTGTGAAGTCATAAAGAAGGATAAATTTCAGTCATTTGTAGGAAAATGGATGAGTTTGAGAACACAGTGCTAAGTTAAATAAAGCAGATACAGAAGGTTAAATATTACATAGTTTTATTATATGAGAAACTCAAAGTATAAATAATTTAACGAACAAAATAAAAAATGAGTAGTAGGAAACAGGGCAATAGACCTTTTAGAGATGGGCAGTGGATGTAGGGATAGCCAGAAAAGGGGTTGTGGGGAGGGGAAAGAGAAGTAAAAAGAATGAAGATGTGATGTGTATGTACCAGCTTCCCATGATGAATAAACATATTCATTATGTATTACAAGTATGTCCTAATTTAAACAAACAAATAGTGAACAAAGAAAAAAGAACTCTAAGTAGAAATTGAATAGAAAAATAGGTAGCTCATGATAAAAAGACTAAAGGGCCTCAAATTTGGAAAAAAATACTTTATTCATCTTAACTTTAAATTAAAACCAAGGGGATAACAGTGCACAGTGTATGTGCCAGTGTTGCCCTTGATTGACGTGTCTTGCAATTTTGTTGTAGGTTCTTTCTTCTTCCTCTTCTTTTTCTTCTTCTTTTCTTTCTTTTTATCCTTGAATAAAATAGATTAAAAAATAAACTAAAACCAAACTGAAATAACATGTCACCTATTAATTACTGAACATTAGGAATTTTAACACACACATAGTTTTGATAAGATTGTGAGGAACTCTGGCACTGGAACACATCACTGGACTACAAAGCGATCAAATCCCTGTACAGGAGGATTTGTCAATGTCTATAACACAATACTTATCCACATTTAGCTTTTAATCTCACAATCCAGCCTTAGGCATTTATTCTGAGAACATCTTTTTTTACATTTTTATTTAGAGAGAAAAAGCAAAACAGGAAAAAAGGTAGAAATAATACAGAATTTCAAAAAAGATAACAGTAAGAAATCACTAGTGGATAAATTACATATTGTTATCTTAGGTAGCTGTTCAAGTTACAAAATCAAAGGATAAAATGGACAATGACAGTGCAAACCATTTTATTTGATGAACAAAAACTTAACATCTTTAAAAATCAGAAACAGTAGTTTACAAGATTTTTTATTACAATACTAATTATAACACTAAAATATTAGAAGAATCTAATATTCATTTTTTAGTCTGTTGGAGATATCATAACAAAATATCACAGACTACATAGAGTAAGCAACAGAAACTGATGTTCTCACAGTTCTGGAGCCTGGAATTCCAAGATCAGCTGTCAGCAGGGTTGGTTTCTCCTGTGACCTCTTTTCTTTTGGTTGCAGAAAACCTCCTTCTTGCTATGTCCCCACATGAACTTCCTGCTGGAATCTCTCTTTTCTAACAAGAAAAGCATGAGTCCCATGAGATTGGGCCTTATCCTTAAGAATGCATTTAAGCTGATTTACTTCTGCAAAGGCCCTATTTCCAAATATATTAAGAATTCAGGGGTAAGTTCAACACACCAATTTTGAAGGATCACAATTCACCGAATAATACTAATTTATGAACTAGAGGTTGAATAAGCCATGAGATAACCACAAAAAGAATTATTATACAGCTATTTAAAAAGCACCAGAAAACTCTTTCTCTGAATGTATGTGGTGCAATTTCTAAGATACCTTCAAAAATGATTAAAAAGCGTAGAATATTGTCTAGGAAAGAAAAAAATACATATAAGCTTTTACATATATTAAAAATATGCTTATATATGTATGCTTTATATTGCATACATAAATATATACATATAAAACTGGAAATAGACATATGCATTTTGTATGCATACAGAAGTACTAGGAAAAACAAAAATAATTATACTGTGTATACTGACACAGTATAGTTAATATAAGTATATGTAAATATGTATCATAAAAATATATGTACATGAAAATCTCTAAGCATTCTCTGAAAACTGACAATTTCAAGCAACCAAATTATGTTACTGACCACATATAACAATTGTCTTTTAACCTGCAGTTCCTCCTAATAAATCACACTCCACTATAAGTTACTTAAGCAGGTACTTAGAGGTCTCTATGGTCTCTAAGTACAACCATGGTCTGTAACCATGATCCAATGGGGCCCAGCTACTATTCAAGATTGCAGTATCTAGGGCTCCTGCTCTGCTGGCCTCATCACAGACTAGAGGAGTCCAGATTTGTAATCCTAGGGAAAAGTTATTGAAATTCCAAAAAGTAATTCCAAACTACCACTTCCAGTGCAAGCAATAGTGAGAATAAAAAGACAAATGCAAATCTGTAATTGTGGGGAGCCAAGTGGCTCAAAACAATGGTTAACTGGAACAAACACCTTGATGCAGGGCAGAACCTGAATTTTACTAATTCATGAAGAGGGGATAAGTGACTGTGAGAATGGCAGGAAGTACATGTGAGTGCTGTGAGCTGGGCTAGGTAGGGGCATAATAGTACTTCTACAACGTTCAGAAAGAGGTATGCAAGAAAAGTGATCATAACACAGTTAAAGGAAATGCCTTGTGTTTTGGGGTCAGTGCTTCAGCCTTCATGTCGAATCTTTATGCCCTGAGATATCATGAGTTTTTCTTGAGTCTCATGTGAGGCTCTACTTAAGCTGCCTTTAGATGACCTCTTGGTACAGCAGCTCCCTCTGTTCCTGCAAACCTATGCTCCAGAGACTATGGCATGCTCAAACCTTTGTGCCTACTCTGAGTTGTTGCTAAGCCTCTTCTTTCCCCCCATCTGGTGAACTCCTAAGGTCTTTCCAGGCCAGTTTCAAGCGTCACTTCTTTTCTGTAGCTTCTTTCTCTCATTTTTCCCATCTTTTCCCCAGCACTTTAAAGTTTGCACATCCTCAAATTCAAACCTAATGATAAGGCCTTCAGCACACTTTACTTGGCACAAGTAAAGGAGTGGAAGAGCCGGGAAGGGAGCATGACTAGTGTACATTAGGTCACTGTACTGCTGTAAGCCGTGGGAGTGCCTTGCAGTGCTGCTGCAGCCCTCTCTGGAACTGTGTAGCATGTGGTATGGCATTGTCCTACTATGGGCCAGGGATGCTGGGTATTTATCTGCCAGCTCTTTTCCTTATGAGTTGAGTATGGCTCCTAGAGTGGTACTCTCCAGATTGAGCAATATCCATACTAGTTTTGAAAGAAGATGGTGTCTCAGGAATAAAGTAGAGAGATTCAAGGCTTGAGTAGAGACCTGCACAGGAGATGCTTGCAACAGCTTCAGGAAAACTAATGGGATGTGATACTGGTAGAGTGTATAAGATACACTCTGCCTCTCATTCTCTAGTTAATGCCTGCTTTACTGGTGCCCAGACAATCCTTTATTAATTCCTTCACAAATAGTCCATGATTCTTTGACATTTGTTTATCTAGCATATATTAAGTATATCACATGTTTAGGCTTTATATTCAACCCTTACAATAGCTCAAGAAGCAAGGACTAATTATCACCATTTAATCCTGAGAAAACAAGAGCACCTAAAATGCATGGCCTTTCTGTTATTGCTATCTATATGCTCACATCCAATACACCAATTAGAATACCATGAGTACTCAATAAATATTACTTGAATTAGGTTGTTCAGAAGACCCAATTGCACAGCTTAAACAATGTCATTTATAGAATCACTCTTTAGTAATTAATAATTTGAAAGTGCACAGGGGTTCTATTAAAATTCTAGAAGTTGACATCTACAATTTCTCAAAGAAATGCAGTGATGCTGACTGATAAAAATGAAAAGGACAATGTTATACAACTTTAGCTTTTTCTGTTCTATTGATCTCAAAATGTTTTATTATTTCAGTTATGAGTTTAACTTGGGCCAATGCACAAAGCAATGCCCAAAATGGACACTACCTGATGTACAAGTCATATTTGGCCCAAATGTGCTGTAGTAACAAATGATCCTAAGATCTTAATGACTTCAAAGAGCAGAGATTTATTTTTCTTAATGACTTCAAAGAGCAGAGATTTGTTTTTCATGTATATTCCATGTACATTTTATGTTATCCATGGATACAAAAAGATCTGTGACTTCCAGATGAGAGATGACTGTAACCTGGTCTAAAATAATGATGCTAGAGAAGACATAAAAAACAGAAGAATTTGAAAACTATTCATACAAGGTGAACTCAGTATGACTTGGGCATGAATTAATGTGAGAAGGGAGTAAAAAAGAGGAGGAGGAAGGGATAAGATTGAAAAGAGGTTTCTGAAATATAGAAATTGAAATTAAAAATAGTACACAGGCAAAGCAAGGAGGTTCTCAGAATGCTTGCACCAAATACCACACATAAAGTACTGTGAAGCACAATCACTGGAGTATATAATGGCCACAGAGATGGAACATAGATTATCTCTCTTAAGATCTAACCCAAGAGATAGACACAGTCTTCACGATTTTCATTAAATGAATTCTGAGTCAAAGTCTGTTTCACTTTTGATTTAATGTTTGTTATCAGTTTTATGTGTAGGTATTCAAAAACAGTATCTTCTTCATTCTAGAGACATATTTGACTCCTCTCTCCAAAACACAATAATGGAGTCTGTGGGTCTTTAAGTGGTAGATCCTCCATCTCCATTGCAGACTCCTCACATTCTGCTTAAAGAGGAAGTGAAAGTGAACTCCCTGCTCTTCCTGGGTACAGGAAGACTGTTGTCTGGAATATATATACACGGATTATATTTGAGAATGCCTTAGAAGAGGAAATGCTGATCATTCATCCCATGAAGTTTATTTAGTACTTCCTTTGGGCCAGACCCTGAGTGTAGCTGGATAATCATATTGGGCAAACCAAGCTCATCAGAAGTCATCAGGAAAAAAAAGCATGGTGCTGTGTGAGCATCCATATGCAAAGTGCCTGATTTTCCATCCCTTGGGATTAGCCATGAGTTTTGACAATTCTATATCTGAATTTTTAAAGTAATTAAAAACAGAATTAACTTCATTCCTTATTCTTTGGTGCAATGCTAAGGGATATTTGGAACACAATTTAGTCCCTGCCTGCAATAGTCCAAAGTAGCTGTTAAGGCATAAACAACTTAGGAGACAGCATTGCTGTGGTTTTACTGAACAGATGGTCTGATGACGTCAGTGTCTCCAAATTACCTGCAACCAAAGAAGATGGAAAAATTCACATGGAAATCCAAGCTCAATGGCAGGCAGGGAGTCATGGAGAACTTCAGAGGAAAAGTCATACGGGGTGCTTTCTTTGCATTGTTTTCAAATTCTACTAGAAATCTCTTCGCCTTTGAAATATTTCCTTAAACACAGTAGAATTATTACAGCAGATCCCACAAGCAACCACCACCAAGACAAGAGGAAATGGCACTTAGTAATGTACTTGCCACTGAAAAATTATACTGATTTTAAAGAGATTATTAAATGTGTAAAAGTATTGTGTAGATGAAAAGAAATATCTCTGAGCTATAATTAAATATGACGGTTCTTTTAAAATCACCATAATGGCTGCAAATTTAGCTCTGGGCATATTGTGGTTTGTGAGATTTGTATTCCATCTTTATACAAGAGGGTGCATTATAATTAACACTTCACCTGACACAGACAGCCCGGCCCTTTGTCTCTGTCTTTTTTCCTTGTTTCATGCTATGTGTTCGGCCCCTGCCCTTGGCATCCCCTATGCAAAGTTGTCAGCTATATCAAATGATAAAGTGACACATTCCACTCCCTCCTGTACACCTGCCAATTGTGCTGAATTATCTTGATTGTGAGATCTGAAATCTCAGAGTGAGTGTCACAGTTTTCCATTCATGAATGTAGAAGCTGGCCTGCTTGGTTCCACACTGCTATGGGCACAGTGAAGAACTGGCTAACGGGAGAGCAAGAATCCAGGGCCCACTCCCTGGAGTCACATAGCTTGCACAGCTCTGCACACACTGAGTGCCCTTAACAGTCCTTTCTTTTGGAGTACAGACCTTGAGACAACTGGCTTCTACACTTTAAACTTAAAGAAAATTCAGTAGGACATGCAAAATGAATTTAAGTGTGTTTTTCTAGAATACTCCTGTCTGGTTTTCACAGCAGTATAGCACAATACAAGGTTGTCTTGCTTTAAGTTCCAGGAAAAAGATTCTGAGACAAGATTCTGAGTGCAAGGAATTTGGGGAAGGGATTAAGCTCAGGAAACAAAGATGGGAGAGGAAGGAGGCGGATCAGCTTCTCCTTTGGTCATCTGGGACACTTCTGTGCAGCTACTATGTCTTGAAGACTCTCAGATGAAAGAGCACACGGAGAGGCAGGCCTAGCAACCTACCATCCCTGCCCTGTCTAGTCCTCAGCTGATCCTCCTAAGCGAGCCCAGGTAACACCCACAGAAGAACCACCCATACACCCCACTCCAAACCATATGAAATAATGCACTCATTGTTCTGAACCACTAATAATGCCACAATAGATGACTGAAACTGATGATTTTCAAAAGATTATTAGAGTACTTTTGAATTTCCTATATATTTGAATAAGCATTTCTTTTAAATTTTATTTTTATGTCTCAAAATATGTAGAATTTTTCTCTTTTAACAATAACAAAATACTATATCTTATCAAAAATAAACCATTACCATAAACTTAGTTACAACACTGTGCCTGCATTTTAATTTAAATCTTAACATTGCCTATGGCCCATGAGTGTTGAGGACAGAACCCATTTATGTAGTTGTTCCTTTTTTTTTTTTTAATTTGAAAGAGAATAAAACAAAAGGGGGTAGTACAGAGCAGATCAGAACAGGACAACATAGGCAACACAGTACTTTACATTAAGTCAACTGGACATCAACAGTAGCTAACACCATATCTCTTACTCTGCTATAGTTGAACATAGTTTCAAATACAATAATATCAAACATAACACAATAGTATAAAGCCATGCATAGACTGAAAGAATTACAGGGCTTTCTGAACCAAATAACAGAAAATGTTCAATGGCTACTATAATGTCTCATTTTTGATAAAAAAGAAAAAAAATTGTTTGAGCTATCACACATATTCAAATTCCAATACAACACAATGTGATAGAACCAATGGTAGTAGAACAAAAAAAGCATGGTAGGACTTCTCAGAAGGATGATATTAAATCAGCAATAGCTGTCATAATGTTTTGTTTTCTTCAAAACTGCTATTCATAACATCAAGTATGATATAGTCAAACAAAACAGGATAAAACCATTCCACCTGATGATTGAAAACTTTGAAAGACTTTGAAGCTGTGAGATGGGGACTCATGCTTACCATAAAGTCTTATATACTCTTATCAAATCTCATATTAGGGAGACTATATGGTATTTACCCTTGTGAGTTTGGTTTATTTCACTTAAGAGAATGGTCTCAAGTCGTGTCCATTTATTTATAAATATCTCGATGTGATCATTCT